>PITA01020899.1:0-33896 GCA_004023965.1 Spilogale gracilis | reverse complement strand
GTTTTCTTGGGATTTTAGTTGTTTGCTCCAAGACTTCTCTTGCTCCTCCTTCCTATTCCGTGCGTCTTCCAAATCACTGATACAATCTTCAGCTTCACTTACTCTGGCTGTTAGCATATTTAAATTAGATTGCATCTCGTCTAAAGCCTTTCTAACCTCAGCTTTCACTTCTGTTACTATGGCTTCCATTTTGAGACTATGTTCTTTTCTAAATTGACTATTGCTTGGACTATTGCTGCCCTGAATTCCATATCTGTCATATTGTTTATGTTCATTCCCAGTAATTCTGTAGCCGACGTTGCAGTCTCAGGGTTCTCCTGCTGTTGGGCGTTCCTTCTCCGTGTCATTGTGGTGAGGAGTGGTTGAGGGGGTGTATGACTAAATATATCAGCCACTATCTAGGTGGATTGGTCTTTGGAAGGTTTTGGAGCAACCAGAGTTCACCACCGAAAAGGGAGGGAAAGAAAAAAGAAAACGGACAGGAGGAAGCAAGAAAGACACCCCTGCCAGAGCGGGGCCCGGTGATAAGATTTATATGGTACAAAGCTGTTACAGGGTAAAGAAAGGGTTATCAAGGGTGAATGAAGAGGTCAAAAAGCAAAGCCCAACCTATATGACCCCCAAGACCAGTACTTATATAATATAGAAGTAAAGACAGTTACACAGGCACTCTGACAAACTAGAGTGGGAAGGTGGGCGCAGACATTCCTTGTGGGCAAGGAATGCGTTTCAGAAGCTGCAGAGTTTATCTGGCTGTTATTGTTGGAGGAGTCCACTTTCAAATGATATAGGGGGATTGGAACTGGTTGTATATAGGGGTAGTATTGAATAGGGATGTGGGATTGACTTGGAGCTTGTATCTACATGTACACGTAAAAGAGAGAATAAAGGAAAGAGGAGAGAAGAAATGGAGAAACAGAGAGAGCTAACAGGGAAACAAGAGGGAACAACAAAAGCATAAAATACAGGGGTGTGTTTGAATTTCAGGGTAAAAAGAGAAAGAAAAAAAGGAAAAAAATAGAAAAAAGAAAAAAAATTAAAAAGAATAATATATATATATATATATATATATATATATATATATATATATATAGTAATATATGTTATGGGGTGTTGTATTGGGTATCCCATTGTGATAAGAAGGGGGATAAAAATTGAAAGAAGAAAAACCGTGAGAGTGTAATTTTAAGCTTAAAGTGTAAGCTTTAAAAGTAAAACTAGAAAAAAGTTTAAAAAAGTAAGTGAGGTGGAAAATTTTATCAATGAGTTGTAGAGTTTTTATTACTTGTAGTCAGTGCCAGGAGTTTAATAAATTGCCTTTCCCCCGATTTGGGGTTTTGCATTGGAATGTTGTCCTCCTGAGCTTCTGGCGTGCTTTCTGGGGGCGGGGCGTGTAGTTCCCCTTCAGTCCTTCTACCTGGGCTGAGTCTCTTGGCCCCCCTGCTAGAGGCCTGTCTCAATGGCAACCAGACTATCAGGCTGCAATTCTCTGGTAGCGGAGCATTGTTCCTTTGCGTCTTTTTTCAGCAGTTGAGGAAGTCAAGTCGGAGCAGGATGTCTGTGCCCAGACCTCCCTCCCCGAGGGAGCCTCTACACAGGGAGGGGCTCTTTCCAGCCTCCCGGTTGGCAGTCTGTCACAGCCGGGCTAGTGCAGATGTTGTATTGATTTCTGCCCCCGTCCCCGCTTGTTGTTTCACTCCCGCACCTCTAAGCCACAACTCCTTTTGGATCGCGCTACTTTGTCTGCCCCCAGGCACCTGGGGCCTCTCCGGTCCCAAGAAAGTCTGTAAAAAACGTTTTCCCCTGGGGGGGTCTACACGTGGCCCACGGTGTGGAGAGAAATGGGAGAGAAGGGCAGGATAGAATCCACTCCCACTGCTTTCTTGGCAGCTGTGGCGGCTCAGGCGGAGGCAGGCTTGGGTGGCTGCGCGCGCGCTGGGGCTGGCGCCGGCGGGGCTGGGGGGGAGTCCGGGCAGCGGGAAGAGAAAGAAAATAAAAGATTTTAAAAAGTCTCCTTGCCTTGCCCCGGGCTTAGCTGTGTTTAGCTTCTTTCTAGCCCGGATTTAGGCCGTAATCTGCTGTTATTCCTCACTCACAGAGCACTTTCATTTTGGGGTATTTGTTTTCAATGGTTTAGCTCTGCGGTCTTCCTCCCCCACTCCCCTGTCTCTGGGGGCAAGCCTCCAGACCCTCCAATTTGTTTCTACCTTTTTGCCGATGAACTTTGTCTCTCGTGGTGGTCCAGAAGTGGGAAATATCACTTTTCAGGCTGGTTTCATGGGTGTTCACGGTGGTCTTGTAGTGTTTTTTTTGCTGGAATTCAGCTCTCTTCAGGGAACTCCCCGAAATGCGGTCACCTGGCCTTCCGCCATCTTGACCCCCTACCACATTCTTACCAATACTTATTTCTTGTCTTTTTGATACTAGGCATTCTGACTGGAATGAGGTGTTATCTTCTAGTTTTGATTTACATGATTTCCTCATGATTAATTATGTTGAGCTTTCTTTCAGGTATCTTCCTTGGAGAAATACCTGTTCAGGTCCTTTGCCAATTTTTAATCCAATTATTTGTGGTCTTGGTGTTGAGTTATAGGAGTTCTTTACATATTTTAATGTATATTTACCCATCAGGTATACCATTTACAAATATATTTGCCCATTCAGGAGGTTGGCTTTTGTTCTGTTGATGGTTTCCTTTGATACAAGTTTTTTTTTGGTTTGAAATTGTCTAAACTGTTTATTGTTGCTTTGTTGTTCTTTCCTAAGGAAATCCAATCCAAAATGTATTCTGAAAACTGATGTTCATTTATGGCGTGTGTTTACTTCCTATGTTTTCTTTTTGGTGGGTTTTATGTTTTCAGATCTTACATTTATACTTCATGATTTCAAACTATATTACAAAGCTATGATAATCAAAACAATATGGTAGTGGCATAAATATAGACACATAAAATAATGGAACAAAATCAAGATTCCAAAAATAAACCCCTGCATATACAGTCACATGATGATTGATGAAAAAGCCAAAAATACTCAATATGGAAAGGATATTTTCTTCAATATATGGTGTTGGGAAAACTGGATATCCACATGTAGGAGAATGCAACTGGACCTTTATCTTACATCACTCACAAAAACTAATTCAAAATTGATTAAAAAATTAAACGTAAGACCAAGACCTGCAGGTAAATAACACTTAGATGGGCGCCTGGGTGGCTCAGTTGGTTAAGCAACTGCCTTCGGCTCAGGTCATGATACCAGATACCCGGGATCGAGTCCCATATTGGGCTCCCTGCACGGCAGGAAGCCTGCTTCTCCCTCTCTCACTTCCCCTGCTTGTATTCCCTCTCTGGCTGTGTTTCTCTCTGTCAAATAAATAAAAAAATCTAGGGGCGCCTGGGTGGCTCAGTTGGTTGGACGACTGCCTTCAGCTCAGGTCATGATCCCGGAGACCCGGGATCAAGCCCCACATCGGGCTCCCTGCTCGGCGGGAAGCCTGCTTCTCCCTTTCTCACTCCCGCTGCTTGTGTTCCCTCTCTAGCTGTGTTTCTCGCTGTCAAATACATAAAATCTTTAAAAAAAATAAAAAAAAAAATAAATAAATAAATAAAAAAATCTTAAAAAAAGAACACTTAGAAAATTACATTAAAAAGTTCTTTGACATTGATCTTGGCATACGTTTCCTGGATATGACACCAAGTCTTTTTATTACACCCCAAAAATGCATGTTTATAAATGCTTTTTACTCTATGATTTTTAAAATGACTTCAAGGGACTTGGATAGGCTAGGCTGGAAAGGTCCAAAATAGAAGCAAATAGAATGAAGGAAATTGGAATTATTTTTTTTAAGTTTAAAGTAATTGATTCTTTATTCTGGGAAGAGAAGACTGGATATATAATACCTTATCAAATATTTAGAAAGGTGTCCTTTGAACATATGATTCTTTTTCCCCTAGTGGTTTTCCACACAGATCCAGTGACTTCATATTTAATATTGTAATGGACAATGGTTATATAAAAGCCATATATTCCAGTCCCTTACTTCTGGAGTTATATGATCCTTACTTCTGGTGAAGTGTCTACTGTCAATCTTAGAAACAACTAGTTGATATTTTAATCTATGAGTTGAGGATGGGGGAAGAGCAGAAGAGGGGACATACACAGCTCTATTGTTCATTTATACCTTATTGTGAATGAAACATTGAATATATTTCTACATGAAAATAGATTTTAATGGAAAAAATGGACAAAACATAGAAGAAAATTAAGTGCCCATATGTGGGAAAAAAGTGCTAAAGATAACAGAGGGAAACTCAGATCCAGCTCTGATTTATACAACTTGGCTAAAACAAATTTGTTGAAAGGCTCCTCTGTTTAGGGAATCAAAACTCATAGCTTGGTATGCCAGATCATTTCTGGTTTTGCCTCCACTTTCCATTCTATTATTATATCTTATGCTTTACCTTTTTAGCTCTTGTCCCTCATCCCAGTTAAACTACCTGCTATTTATTATAAGTACTTATGCTTTAATTCTGTACTTTGCTCCTATTGTACTACCTAATATGTATGTAAAATTCTTACCCATGTTCTGTAAAAGTGAGCCAAAACACTACCTTACTAATCCAGCTTTCTATAACCTGTTCTCCCTGACCATATCTCCCTGCTCACCGACTTATCAATATTTTCTCCCCTATTCTGATCAAACAGGGTACTATTTTTACATATTACTTAGTTAGTTATGCTTTATTATTTGTGTCCTTGCATTTTAATATTTAGTTGAACTACATGAGATTGTTCATGCTCAAACATTTTTTACTAATATAAGCAGAATTTACATGATTGAACTTAATACATGACTTATCTCTCCTAAGAAACTGTAAGTTTTGAATTACCCTAAAGTGTGTACCCAGTGTTCCCTCTAAATCTCCTTCCAGCATAGTATTATTTGTTGGAATGAATGACTGTATTATGTTCAAAGTGGGTCCTAATATTCAAGAATTCTCAGGCTGAGCCATTTAAGTGGGATCTTTTGTTGTTGTTGTTGTTGTTGTTGTTCTGAAGATTGATAACTAAGGAGACTCTCACAGTCTCTGGATAAAGTGGCTGAATCAAAAAGACAAATTTATACATTACTTAGTAAAGTTATATGATCCCTAAAAGTAACTTCAACTGTAAGATTTTATTATTTTAGTTGCCAAGTTCTCTTGGTGTATAATTTGCTGGCTGTGTCCTGAGCATATTTCAATTGGACCTCATATCCCAACAAAGTTCTTACTCTTTTAGTTTTTGTTATGTAGAACTTTCTCCCATGGGCAAGTTTCACCTTGATTTTAAACACTGTCAGTTATTTATTTGTATTCCCTTATTTGCTATGGCAATGATCATCCACTTGTAAATGTCCTGTTTAGTTGTATTTCCTTTCAAGTAGTTATGCCAGTGTCTATCTAAAAGGGTTTCAAGTTCTTGTCTTGTTATTTTCTGTACTCTCAATACACAGTACCTGACACATCATAAGACCCTGAGATAATTAATGTTTGCTAAAGGGAGAAATAAAAGAAAAAATGGAGTTAATAAGGAAAGAAGGATGGAAATAAAGGAGGAAGGAAGGATGACATTCTAGAGATTCATTATCTATTAAGTTAAACCTCCCCTAGCCAGTCTGCGATTTTGCTTTGGTTCATCACTTTAAGTTGGAATCCTTAAAAGAATTTAAAATGTAAACTTTTAGTAGGAATTAGAGGCAATGGAATTAGATGATTTTCATTTGTCTTCTGAGTGCCAGGATTTCCCCAGTGATGAACAGAACACTAAGGAAAATCAACTTTTTAGGATACAGGACAAAAGAAGAGATACTACTGAGAAACATCTCATAAATTAAAGCAGAAAAGACCTTGGCATGTGAGCTGAGCAACAGAAGATTGGCAATCTGCTTATCTGCAGGAAAAAAAATCTTAACTACAAAAGTAAGCAAGCATATTGCTGTCCCTCAGACTCCAAGCCTAGGGCCATGATTACTGCACATTTTCCCCTCCACTTTCAATGTAATAGACAATCTCAAGAATGCAGGAAATAATTAATGACTTCCAAAGCTATTAGCAACATATTCAGAACACAGGATCCTGCAAGGCATGGCATAGCAAAGGCAGGCTGAGGGTTTTTTTTCCTCCAAGCCAAATGACTCTCAGAAAGTTCTTCCCAATGGACAGATCAGTGAAATGCTGACTCAAGAAGGCTGCTCTCTGGGTGACACAACTTTTACTTGGTCATTCAGTTATTCATTGGCCTTTTGGTCTGTAGGTTAATAATGCATGATTAAGAGAAAAATATCTCTTTTTGGAGGAAAAATACATTTCTGTCAATCAATCCTTTTTATTTCAGGTTGAATACCTTTTCTCAAGAAGGGCATACTCCTCCAACTGTAGTGGCAATCCCAGTAATGTTGATTAAGGACACAGTTTCAGGCTTTTAATTCAGCACCTCCAGTTTGCTTCAAGTAAAATTCTGCAGGCAGAAAAGATGCACAGTATATATATATATGATGCTCTTCTATTGAGATGTTATTTCTCTGTGACATTTTTTATCTTGCATTGTAAGATTAACAAAGAATTTATAAGCTGCACAACAAAAGATTTCTATCTACTTCTTTATGAAATTACAAATTACCATTTTTTAAAAAATACCTTCACTACTGATAGGCAATTATATATTATATGTTACATATATATAGTACATAATTATTATTGAATATACATATTCAAATTGGGTGATATAGACATAATGCGTCTAGTAACGAAGGAACTCAGAATATAGAGGTGATAAATCTTTATTTTTCCATGAAGAAAGGCAATATTTTCTTCTAATTATCTAGTGTCTGAGTTTATAGATTAAGTCTAATCCTTCAGTTTTTTTCATCCACACTTTGTCTGATTTGTGTTGCATTTTATAGATTGTATTGTTTTCTACATCGCAAGGTAAGTAAATGTCATATTGACCTTCAGTGGAACCAAGAAATAAGAATGTAAACGAAAACTGGAGAGGCATAGCACAGTTGAGGAATAGAATAAAGAGATCTTAATATTATTATAATCCAAGGAAAAGGGGCGCCTGGGTGGCTCAGTTGGTTAAGCAACTGCCTTCAGCTCAGGTCATGATCCCAGAGACCTGGGATCGAGCCCCACATCGGGCTCCCTGCTCGGTGGGAAGCCTGCTTCTCCCTCTCTCACTCCCCCTGCTTGTGTTCCCTTTCTGGCTGTGTTTCTCTCTGTCAAATAAATAAAATCTTAAAAAAAAAAAGAATCCAAGGAAAATAAAATACCAGGAGTTAGGATGATGTCAAAAGTTAATAGTAGACACAGAACCAGGAACAATAGAAAAAGAAGGCAGACATCATATCCAGGAAATAGGTCAAAACACTGTAAGTAATCTGTAGAGTATACACAAAATACCCCAAACAGTAATTGAAATAAAATTTGCCTCCAACAGAAAGTTTCCCTATAGTTGACAGCAATGACCAGCTTACCTACAGCAAAAAGGACTAAGAAGTTGTATCTGTGCAACAACTTGTCATGCTTGGAAGAGATTGAGTTTGTTTGAGAAGTACACAAATCCATTATGTTATCTATTTACCATCCTAATATTTATCTAAAAGCCAGGCCTTTGTAGATTCACTGGTCTATGCACATAGTATAGAGTAAAAAAGGGAACAATTTTTTGAGTTTCCACTATGTGCTAGACATTCTGTTAGTCTCCTTGAAATACATCATTTCATTTAGTATTCATAAATAGCCCTTCAAACTTCATATTATTATGATTTAAATATATTGTTTCATAATTGCTTTCACAGCATTCACAGTCCCTAAGTCACATTGCACTGGGCAATTTTTGCAAATCATTTTAAAAAACAACAAGATCTAGATTAGCCTTTGGGACATGAAATAATGCCTGCAAACACAAGAAGATTATTGCATTCCTTAATGTTCTCATAAAAGCTGTTAAGTGTAACAGAAGTTCAGGACAATTGTTGTAGTAGGCTATTTCCAATAATGTTAGAAGATTTCACAATTTCAGTTATTGCCAGTAAATGTTTGTAGACTTTTTTTTTTGCATTGCACAGTAATTTACTAAGAGTTAAATATTTTTATCATGGTATGATGTAGTTAGAACAGAACGTTGGAGTGACACATATGTATGTCTGTATGTATATACAAACACATATACTAACAGTCACTTATGCCTGGTGTGTGTGTGTGTGTGTGTGTGTGTGTGTGTGTGTGTGTGTGTGTGTGGTTATCTTGAAGACAACATGGCTCTACAGGAGAAGGCAATCTTTTTTTAAAAAAATATTTTATTTATTTATTTGACAGAGAGAAACGCAGCCAAAGAGGGAACACAAGCAGGGGAAGTGAGAGAGGGAGAAGTAGGCTTCCTGCTGAGCAGGGAGCCCGATGTGGGGCTCAGTCCCAGGTCTCCAGGATCATGACCTGAGCCGAAGGCAGTCGCTTAACCAACTGAGCCACCCAGGTGCCCCAGGAAAAGGCAATCTTTAGAGATTCTTCTGGTATGTGCTCCAACTTGATTCTTATTCTGTAAAGGTTTCTATTGATCTCAAAATCCACTACATAGTAGGGGACTGGCTTACTTTTTAGAATATATGTACTGTCAACAAAAAGCTCTGCAGCATTTCAGCCAATGTCTCAGTCTGATGACCTTTGAATTGCTGCTATTGCTAAAAAGGAAGTGCAGCATAATGGCTAAGAGTGTGAACCCTAAACAAATTTGAGTTCAATTATCTACCAAACCAATTACCAGCTATATGGCCTTGAAAACGTGTTTTAAAGTCTTTGTGATTCAACTTCCTTATCTCTAAAATGGGAATGAAAAAAAATCTCATAGAATTATTATGGAGATTAAATGAAAAAAATCCATGCAACTTTTAGCACAGTGTCTGGTATCCATTTACTCTTCCATACATGATAGTTATTATTTTTAGTACCCAATAAAAACCATCTTCTTAGAGCAAGTAGATCCTTATATATGAGAGGGAAATTTCTGCAATATACTGTAAAGTGTTGGGCCTTGGATTAGTTGCATAACTGCTCTAATATCAGTTTAATTTTCCATAAAATGAAGATAATATTTGGGTCTACCTTACAGCTTTTGTTATGGAAAGCAAGTGGCTAGTATGTGTGAATTGCTTATAACATCCTTGGAAACATAGTAAGAACATAATTATTAACTACTCTACATGCTAGGCTTAAAAAATTTCTGTTAAGAAAGAAAAATTCCTTTTCCATTAACATAGCTATCTATATTTACTCTTTTCCTAAATGTTTCCACTTTTTTCACTGAACATGTCTTATAAAAATTGTTATCCTTAAATCCATGAACTTTTTCTCAGGCACAAGTCAGTTTTATTTGTACCACTTGTCTTTGATTTCATGACTAATGTATATGTGGCAGTTGTTGATCCATCAAGTGATCTTTAGTGATTCTCCAAAGAATCAGTCGATGGAACACAATTTTTACTGGAACCTTTAAAACATTCCAGTTTGTCCCAGTAGATTTCATCCTCTTAATCATCTCTTTAGAATTCCTAAAATAAATAATTTTGCCACAGCATAGTATCATCTTTAATTTTCTAAAAAATTAACTCATGGGCACCTCGGTGGCTTTAGCCTCTGCCTTTGGCTCAGGTCATGATCTCAGGGTCCTGGGATTGAGGCCCACATAGGGATCTCTGCTTGGCTGGGAGCCTGTTTCCTCCTCTCTTCTGCCTGCCTCTCTGCCTACTTGTGATCTCTATCTCTGTCAAATAAATAAATAAAATCTTTTAAAAAATTAACTCAAAACATTTTTTTGGGAAAATCATTTTTGATGGAACAACACATAGCATACAGCGTAAATACTGTATACACATTTCCAAGTGAAATAAAACTTATTTTAATTTCCATTGCATTTTCTTTGTCCAAACTCCCACCATTTCTGTACAATACCATTAATATAGTCTCCACAATCTCTTAAAGATCTCACACTGTCTAGTCTTTCCCTTTTCTGTAGATTTTATTTATTTTTTTGACACAGAGAGAGAGACAGCAAGAGAGGGAACACAAGCAAGGGGAGTGGGAGAAGGAGAATCAGGATTTCTAAGGAGCAGAGAGCCTGATGCAGAGCTCAATTCTAGGACCCTGGAGTCATGACCTGAGCCAAATCACTTAAGGACTGAGCCACACAGGCACCCCTCTAGTCTTTCCTTTTAACTGTTATTCACATCACTGCCAGAGTGATGGTTTAAAAAATCTTATAATGTCATTCTTTACAAATATTTCAATAGTCCCCTATCTCACAGGATGAGGTTTAAACTTCTTAACCTGATAAAGGATTCTGAATTATTTAACTTAGCTATTGGATCATTATAGTGCCATTAATTAGAAATGAGATTGGAAACATAATTCAAATAACAGATTTTGCCAGTAGATGGTGAAGGAAAGGATAATGACTGAGGAATAAGTCATTTTTTAGACATATTGAGTTGGAAGTGCCTGAAAATTTTTCAGTTTTAAATATTTTGTTTTCTATTGGACAGTTGCATGCAAAATACTGAAACTGGACCACTTTTTTACACCATATACAAAAATGAACTCAAAATGGATTAATGGCCCAGATGTGAGACATTAAACCATAAAAATTTTAGAAAATACCACAAGCTGTAATTACTCTGACATTGCTCATAGCAACATCTTTCTAGATATATCTTCTGAGGCAAGAGATACAAAAGCAAAAATAAACTATTGACATTATATCAAAATAAAAAGCTCTGCACAGTAAAGGGAAAAAAAAACAACAAAACTAAAAGAAAACCTACTGGATGAGAGAAGATATTTGCAGATGACATATTTGATAAAAAAGTATCCAAAACATATAAAACATATAAATTACTTCTACAACTCAACAACAAAAAACCCCAAATAATTCAATCAAAATTGGGCAGAAGATGTGAACAGACATTTCTCCAAAGAAGTCATATAGGTGACCAACAGACACATGAAAAGATGCTCAACATCACTCAGCATCAGGGAAATGCAAATCAAAACTATAACGAAACATCACTTCACAGTAGTTAGAATAGCTAAAATCAACAATGCAAGATATGACAAGTTGACAAAGATGTGGAGAAAAAGGAACCTTCATGTGTTGTTGGCAGGAATGCAAACTGGTGCAGCTATTGTGGAAAAGAGTATTGAGGTTGTTCAAAAAGTTAAAAATAGAACTACTTTACAATCCAGTAATTACACTACTGGGTATTTATCCAAAAAATACATAAATACTAATTCAAAGGAACACATGCACTCTTCTGTTTGTTACAGCACTATTTACAATACCAAATTATGGAAGAAGTTCAAACATCCATTGACTGATGAAGGGATAAAGAAATGGTATAAATATACAATGGAATATTATTCTGTCATAAAGTATGGTATTTGCAATGACATGGATGGAGCTAGACAGTATTATGCTAAGCAAAATAAGTCAGAGAAAAACAAATATCATATTATTTCTCTCATATGTGGAATTTAAGAAACAGAAAAAATGAGAAAAAGAAAAAAAGAGAGAAATCAGGGATCAGACAATTACAGAGATCAAACTGATGGTTACAAGAAGGGAGGTATGTGGAGGAATGAATGAAATAGGTGATGGGGATTAATGAGTATACTTATCATGATGAACACTGAGTAATGTATAGAATTGTTGAATAACTACACTGTACACTGAAAACTAATATAACATTGCATGTTAAATACATTGGAATTAAAAATAATAATAACAATAAAATAATATATTTTTCAAATATTTTTTCTTTTCATTTCTACCTCCACTCTAACATCCAATATAGTACCTTGCAGATACAGGAGGTAAGTACTAAAAGGATCAGTTGCAGAGCTATTCAGAAGATAAATTTGATAAAAGTTAATATTTAATTGATGAGGTATGTCAGATTCACAACTTGGGAAACTGAATATATGACATATCTCTATCTGTATATGCATCTATATGTATATCATAGAAGAGATAATACAAGATAAAAAAGGAAGTTTGGTGTGGAAAGATAATGAGTTCTGTTGGTGAGTTTGAAGTAGTCATGGGATACTCAGCATTGTTTAGTAGGCAGTTAAAACTGTAAGTTTTAAATTCATGGGACTGGATTTGGAAGTCAATAATCAACAGATTGCATTAAAAAGGGGGTGCATGATATCACCTACCCAAGAGAAAGTGTGAATATTGTTTCTTTAGAAATATGTTTTTTCTGGGGCACCTGGGTGGCTCAATTGGTTAAGTGACTGCCTTTGGTTCAGGTCATGATCCCGGAGACCCGGAATCGAGTCCCATATGGGGCTCCCTGCTTGGCAGGAAGCCTGTTTCTCCCTCTCTCACTCCCCCTGCTTGTGTTCCCTCTCTGGCTGTGTTTCTCTCTGTCAAATAAATAAAATCTTTAAAAAAAAGAGATATGTTTTTTCTTGATAGATATAGTCCTATGGGGAAAAACAGATCCTTGAGATCAGGGGTTAAGTTTGGGAGCAAGAGAAAATGTTCACTAAAAAGGATGTCTTATATGTCCTATCCTAATGTTTCAGTCACTGATGTTGTGTCCCCTCAGATTGGTGATTAACAAAACAAATTTGGATAGATGCAATTTGCTCTTATTTCTACTCTTTTGCTCCTTAATATGTTATGTATGCTATGGATATTCAATAAGTGTTATGATGATAGCAAAATGGAAATATGAAGGCAAGTAATTTGGTGTACTGCAAGAAATAACTCATCATACATGACCAATAGTTGATTCCCAGAGGTTATAATTTTGAAGCCATCAGAAATTTATCATATTAAATAATTGCTCCAAAGGAGAAAATACACCTATATTTTTAAGGTGAGCACAACCTTCATCCTACACATGAGAATGTATACTAATTAAAAAATAAGGGGCGCCTAGGTGGCTCAGTTGGTTGGGCGACTGCCTTCGGCTCAGGTCATGATCCTGGAGACCCAGGATCGAGCCCCACGTCGGGCTCTCCGCTCGGCTGGAGGCCTGCTTCTCCCTCTCTCACTCCCCCTGCTTGTGTTCCCTCTCTTGCTGTGTTTCTCTCTGTCAAATAAATAAATAAAATCTTTAAAAAATAAAAAAAATAAAAATAAATAAAAATAAAAAAATAAAATAAAATTTAGGGGTGCCTGGGTGGCTCAGTCGTTAAGCATCTGCCTTTGGCTCAGGTCATGATCCTAGAGTTCCAGGATTGAGCCCTGCATCAGGCTCTCTGCTTTGGCAGAAATCCTGCTTCTCCCTCTCTCAATCCATCTGCTTGTGTTCCCTCTCATGCTGCACACAGAATCATATGTGCTGCCACTGTCTGAAAATCTGTAGTTTTAGGAAGCAGAGGCATTAGGCCCTGAAAACAATTTTTTTTTGGCCATTATTGTCTGTTTAATTGTTTTTTGCAGTTTTTTTGCCCAGATGTCTTTTGGTCATTTTTTCCCATTGCAATACATTACACAAGGAGTATTAGTTACAAAAGAAAAAAGTATTTGCTAATGATACAGCTTAAAAGAAAAAAAAAATAAAACTTATAGCTGCTTGCTTGAAAAAGCACTCCTATACCTCATTTATAGATTTTCAAAGTGAAATCTTCTATAAATGGAAAGAATAACTTTCACCTCTATATCTGTAATGCAATGAGTTCCAGAAATATTTATTCATATATTAAATGGAAAAAGAGAACCCTAAATACTTTATGTGATGTTAGACCTACCTCAACTTGTAATATCTCATAATAATGATTTTATTTTCTCTATCAATAGAGAAAAATAGAAAGGATAACTGTATCTTCAAATGTGACTCAAATTCTCTAGTTTTCATCTAACTAATGCTTTAGTTTCATCACATGTTAAGTATTAATGCAAATTAATAATATTTCAGCTTTGTGTCCAAGACTGGAAAATAACCTGTCATTGTTCAGTAACCCTGCAGATCAGTGCCATGATCCAACCCAATTAGAGAAATAGCTCATCTCCCTGATGTATCTGGTCTAAGGATAGACATAATGACCTTTGAAAATACATTCACTCATTTATTAATCTAATACATATCAATGACTATGTTTAAAGTATATTGTTGAGTAAATTAGTAACTAATATGTCATAATGTCCTAGTGATGTAAGAGTGGTGTAAATAGGATGCTATTGGAGTATAGAGAAAATAACATTAGAAAAATCTTCACTGAGAGTAGATTTTGAGCATGCTTCTAAATTTCTATACAAGAAAATGAATTAGCATTGGGAAAGTGGTTATTTTAGTTTGAATGAATTAGAAGTAACAACCTATGGTAGATGGGATAGACAGTCAAAGGCAAAATTATGGAAGCCTTTGACCAAGGAATGTGGACTTTAATTGGTGATGAGGAGCTATTGAATATTTCTGAGTATAGGAAATCATAATAAGGGCTATACTTTAGTAGTAGCTTTTGGGGAACTGTGTCAGCAAAAATTTCAATGAGAATAAGTTGGAGATAAGGAGAATGTTGCAATTAAGGTGTGGGCCAGAATGCATAAACTAGTTATTAGTTTCAAAAGAGCAACAAATGACCATCACCTGGGAAGACTAAGTTTCATTGTAATATTCTAATGATAGTGCTTGATAATCATTAAAATTATTTCTTGATGATTAAGATATTGTAGAAAATGCCATGTTTTCCATAGTAAAGGCTAAAATGACGGGAATGTAGTCAAATCAAATGGCATGATTTCAAATTATGTGCCTCTTAAGTAAAATTTTATGTGTTTCCCTTAATGGCAAGTCATTACTATTTGCCTTCTCACTTCCTGCCACATGAGAAAAATTCATCAACATGTAATCAGGGAGGCCCCTTCTGTTCCATAGATTCCTTATAAGTAGTGGGATTTGCTCTGGATGTTAATTCTGCAATGGAAATAATTAGATCATCCCTCCTATTTTCTTTTTTTTTTAAGATTTTATTTATTTGACAGAGAGAAACACAGCCAGAGAGGGAACACAAGCAGGGGGAGTGAGAGAGGGAGAAGCAGGCTTCCCACTGAGCAGGGAGCCCAATGTGGGACTCGATCCTGCATCTCTGGGATCATGACCTGAGCCGAAGGCAGTCGCTTAACCAACTGAGCCACCCAGGCGCCCCGAATCCCTCCTATTTTCTAACTGACTGCTTAGTCAGACAGTTTATTAGCTTGAAATGCCAATGCACACTTAAGGACTCTCTAGTTCAGAATGACTTGCCGTGAGTGCATGGAATTCTGAGGCTCTTAGAGGACTTTAAAGATTCTTAGTTATGATAGATACAGTCCTGTGGGGGAAAACAGAGATCCTTGAGAGACAAGTTCTGTCAGCAATAGGAGAATGGACTTACAACAGCCCAGCAGTTATACTGTGTTTCTTACTACTAAAGACTAAGTGACTGCTTAAAAGGCTTGCTGTGTGTTGTTTCTAAGTTGTGTATTCCCTTGTGTGCATTCAAGAGCACCAAGAGACCAGTATATATTTCACCTTTCAGTTCAGAGCAGCCTACCTCAGCTTATTCCCTCCACCTGTGAAATGTGTTGCTTTGGTTAGTGCTTTGTGATTAAAAACTATTTATTACTTATGCCAATATTGGATGTTGCCTCTATTTCCTATCAAGATGACTTTAAAACCATTGCTCTTTTTCCTTATGTTATTACCTTGACTTCTAGTGAAAGGGCTATAATTCACTTAGTTCATAAATTTGTTAGGTTACAGTATATAATTCATTCATCTTCATTAAAGAGAGGAGAAAAAATATTAGGCTTATTTAATGGGGAAGCTCATTGCTGCCACTGTCTCATGCAAAATATGTAGGTTTTCTTTTGACTCAGTGGCTTAGACATAAAAGAAGTAGAGATTAAGGAGGGCCTGGCTGGCTCAGTCAGTAGAGCATGTGATTCTTGATCTTGGGTTCATGACTTCAAGCCCCATGTGGGGACCACTTAAAAAAAAGTAGATATCTAGAGAGACAAAAGATGACAAGATAAATTAACAGATGAGATATTTCAGCACACTTTGGCCCTTTAAGATTGGATAGTGGCAGGGAATGCTACTGATGGATGGATGGAAACAAACCAGCATAAGCGTTAGGAATAAACATTCAAAATAACCAGATGAGAGTCTAGTATGTAAATAGCTGATTATTCTTTTTATCTGCTCATTATCTGAACTAATCTATAAAGTAATGATTCTATTGGTAACATCCACTTCCCCAAATTGATGATAATTGGTAGCAAGCTGTGATATCTGAGCCCAGTGGTGGCAACCGTGGCCTCTCATGGAACCAACTGTGTACCATGATTTTTAGCGATGTTCTTGAGTAGGTAGACTTCAAGCCTAGCACTCTATTTTGTTCTTAAATTAGAACTGGCTTCTGTTATTTGGGAGAGAGAAGGTGTTGCTCTCTCCGCAACACTGGTACGGGGGAGGGATAACTGGACCAGCCTGTTACCCTCCTGGAGCTGAGCAAGATGGTAAGTGTCGACGGCCTGGCCACCCCCCTGAAACCTGGAAAGAAACCACACGGAGCCGGGAGTTGAGTCAGCTGTGAAGGCGCAGCAATCTCGCTTTAGGCAAACAATTGGTTCTGTCTATCTTGCTCTCTCTGCTTCTGTTTCTCTCTTGCTGCTTTCTTTGCTTCTCTGTTTGCTTCGCTTCTGTCTTTCTTTCTGTGTCTGTGTCTCCGTCTCTCATACTCAGTTTCATGGCTTTGTCTCTTCGCTCTGCTTTCCTTCTTCCTCTCTCAGTCTCTCAGTTTCTCTCCATCTCACGGCTTTGTCTCCCTTGACTGTCAAGGGTCCCAGTCTTTTATTATTCCTATGTGAGGAAGTTGGGAGGTGCAGTTAAATCTTTAACTGCTTTTGCACCCACCCCAGAGACAGGATTAGTATTGTTACTGCAGGGTACAGAGTGATTGCTTAAACTCACAGAAGTTGAGACCATTGAGGCACAGGGATCAAGAAATACAGATAAGAGATACAGAGATATGATTACTGGGTGGAGGACTAAATGGAACTATGTCTTGAATAAGCACACCAAGGACATATTGCCCTGACCCACAGGGTAAGTGGCTTTTCGGATTCTAGGCGGGGAAAGCCCAGAGGGGCTCTCATTCACATTCACAGGTACCTCCACCAGAATTTCTGGTGGCTTGGGCATGGAGGGAAGGGCGGATCATGCACTGTCCCCGACAAGAAGGGACTACCAAAGAGCCTTCCATGCAGTCTGCCTCATGTAAGCCAGACTTAGAATGTATCCAGTTGATGGAGACACATTTCCTTATTATTCATTCAAATTTTCACATATTTTATCATCCAAAATGATATTTCCTCCACAGAGCTTTAAGTGCTGTCTATAAAAGACAGTTGAAACTTGTCAGGTTTGGAAAGCAACCCTGAGAAGGCAAATGAAAAGATTACTCCAAACACCTTAGTAGGGGAAAGGAGAGTCCTGGGGATCAGACGTTCTAGTGATGAAAGGCCTCTAGCCAAGCTTTGTCCCCACTTTTATTAGGATCATATCAATACATGAAGCACAAGTGCAAAACAGGTAGGGAAATGTAACCTTAATGGTCAGGATAATAATATATGGGGCAGTATGTGACAAGGGTAAGGAGGAAGGAGTTTGTGAAGCATGTGACCACCACAGGTGCCTGTTTTTATTCAAAATTTAAACATTTACTCCCTAGATGATAACCTTGAGCCACAGTAAGAATCTGGCCACTTTCAGGCAAGAAACTTCAAAGGAGGCCCAGCATTCCAGGTACTCCTCCCTTACTTTTCAATTAGTCTTATCTAGGGGGGAAGATACAAGTCAGATTTTTGTCTATAGAAGCACTGTGAATTCCCACAGAAACCTACAACAAAATGTTGTATACCCTCAACCTGAAGTTAGAAAACACTGATCTAAAATAATGCTAATAATTATAACAATAATTATGTTATTAACAATAAGGATAAAATAGCTAATGTGTATTGAGCATTTTCAGCTATTGGAACAGTCAGAATTCCTTTACTTGCTTATCCTATTTAACAACAACCTATGAAGTAGATACTATTAACATCTTGATTTATAGATGAGGGAACTGAATCTTAGAACAGTTAAGCAACTGACTCAAGTTACACAGCTAAGTGAAAAAACTAAAATTGGAAACTAGATCTATTAGACTTCAAAATTCATACTTCTATCCACCTAAAAATTTGAAATACAAAGAGTGATATATTATATTATGCATATATGTATCTCATAATAAATCTCTTTGAAGAAGAACCACTGAGAAAGTGGGATGGAGTATTGGGCAAAATTAATGAAAAGGAGTGAAAGATACAGGCTTATGGTTATGAAATGAAGAATTCACAGAAATAAAAGCCTAGAGAATGTAGTTAGTGGTGTTGTGATGGCATTGTATGGTGACAGATGGTAGCTACAGTTGTGGTGAACATAGCATAACCTATAGAGAAGTTGATTACAATGTTGTAAACCTGTAACTAATATAACATTGTATACCAACTATACTCAAATTAAAAAAGTAAAATTTAAAAATAAGAAAGAAATAGAGGTGAAAGAATAATAAGGGGAAAGGAAATTACTTTTTTTATGTGCCAGTCACTATACCTCTTGATTTATCTTTATCTTGTTTCATCTTTATAACATTCAAAAAAGTGGATACATTTTATATTTTAGGAAACTAAAATTTTTATACATTTTTATTTTACATTTTATATTCTAGGAAACTGGAGTTTTCTTTATGCATTTTATATTTTAGGAAACTGGGGGTCAGAGAGGTTGTGATTTGCTTAAAGTCACAGAGCTAATAAGTAATCAAGCAGAACACACTCTTGTTATGTCTAAATACAGTTTTAAAAGATGGCTATTGCTAGTCTCCATAAATGTTTTCTCTTTCATTTGTCTACCTTGAGAAATGGTGAGGCTGTTAAAAAAGCCACTCTTATCAATGTGTGTACTTATATTTTTTCTGTTAATGAGTAAGTGGAGAAAGAGAGTGAGAGAGCGAGAGAGTGAGAGAGTGAGAGAGCAAGAAAGAGATAGAGAGAGAGAGAATGAAAGAGGGAAGGAGAGAGAGAGACAGACACGCCCATGGAAAATCTTTTTAATGTACTGTGGAATCCTACTAGTTAGAATCCTGTTGAGAATATTGGCATCCTTATTCATTAGGGATATTGATCTCAAATTCTCCTTTTTGATGGTGTATTTGCCTGATTTGGGAATCAAAGTAATGGTAGCTTCATAGAGTCTGGAAGTTTTCCTTCTCTTTCTATTTTTTGAAACAGCTTCAGGAGAATTGGGTGTTATTTCTTCTTTGAATGTTTGGTAGAATTCCCCAGGAAATCCATCAGGTACTGGGCTTTTGTTTTTTGGGAGGTTTTTGATTACTGCTTCAATATCATTACTAGATATTGGTCTATTCAGGTCGTCAACTTCTTCCTGTTTCAGTCTTGGGAGTCTATATGTTTCCAGGAATGCATCCATATCTTCTCAGTTGATTAACTTATTGACATATAACTATTGATAGTAATTTCTGATGATTGTTTCTATTTCTTTGGTGTTATTTGTGATCTCTCTCTTTTAATTCATAATTTTATTAGTTTGAATCCTCTCCCTTTTCCTTTGGATTTGTTTGACCAACGGTTTATCAGTCTTATTAATTCTTTCAAAGAACCAGCTTCTAGTTTTGTTGATGTGTTCTACTGTATATCTAGTTTCTAATTCATTGATCTCTGCTCTAATCTTAATTATTTCCCTTATTGTGTATGGGGTTGGCTTAATTTGTTGTTCATTTTTGATTTTCCAGTTCCTTAAGGTGTAAAGAGAGTTAGTGTATTTGGGAATTTTCAATTTTTTGAGTGAGTCTTGGATGGCTATATATTTCTTCCTTAGGACTGCCTTTGTCGTATCCCATAGGTTTTGGATTGATGTGTCTTCATTCTCATGGGTTTCCATGAAATGTTTAAGTTCTTCTTTAATTTCTTGGTTGATCCAAACATTCTTGAGCAGAATAGTCTTTAGCTTCCAAGGGTTTGAATTCCTTCCAGATTTTTTCTTGTGGTTGAGTTCCAGTTTCAAGGCATTGTTGTCTGAGAATAGGCAGGGAATAATATCAATCTGGTACCTGTTGGGCCCTGATTTGTGACCCAGTATGTAGTCTATTCTGGAGAAACTTCCATGTGCACTTGAGAAGAATGAGTATTCTGTTGTTTTAGGGTGGAATCTTCTGAATATATCTATGAGATCCATCTGGTCCAGTGTATCATTCAAAGCACTTGTTTCTTTCCTGATTTTCTGTTTAGATTATCTGTCCATCGCTGAGAGTAGTGTGTTAAGATCTCCTACAATTAATGTATTTGTATCAATATGACTCTGTATTTTGCTTAATAGCTGGCTAATGTGGTTGGTTGCTCCCATGTTGAGGGCAAACATATTTACAATTGTTAGATCTTCTTGGTGTATAGATCCTTTAAGAATGATGTGGTGTCCTTCTGCATCTCTGACTATAGTCTTTATATTAAAATCTAATTTGTCTGATATGAGAATCACTACCCCAGCTTTTTTTTTGAGGTCCATTGGCATGAAAGATGGTTCTCTATTCCCTCCCTTTCACTCTGGATGTATCTTTAGATTCAAAATTTGTCTCTTGTAGACAGCATATGGATGGGTCCTTTATCATTTTATCCATTCTGCAACCCTGTGCCATTTTATGGGAGTATTTAGGTTGTTCAATTATTGAAAGATATGTTTTTATTGACATCATGTTGCCTGTGAAGTCCTTGTTTCTATAGATTGCCTCTGTAAATTTCTGTTCTGTGTCACTCTTGGGTTCTTTCCTCTTTTATATCCCCTCCCCCTTAGTATTTTTTGTAGTGCTGGTTTGGTGATCACATAATTTTTAGTCCTTGCTGATCCTGGAGACTCTATCTCTCCATCCACTTTGAAAGTCAGCCTTTCTGGATAGAGTATCCTTGGTTGCATTTTTTTTTCATTTAATTTCTTCAATATGTCTTGCCAGCTCTCTCTGGCTTGCCAGGTTTCTGTGGACAGGTCTGATGTAATTCTGATGGTCATCCCTCTGTACTTAAGGGATCCCTTTGCTCTAGCTGCCATTAAGACATATTCTTTGAATTTGTGATTCGTGAATTTCAAAATTATGTGCCTTGAGGGTTTTCTAGCCGTGCTGATCTTGGGGGTGTCCTCTCTGCTTCTAGGACATGAACACTTGTTTCATTCCTCAGATTAGGGTAATTTTCATCCATGATTTGTTCAACTATATATTTTAATTTTCTCTCTCTCTTAACTCCCTCAGGGATCCCAATATTTCTGATATTGGAGCATTTCATGGCATCATTTATTTCCCTAATTCTATTTTCATGGGATTTTAGCTGTTTGCTCCAAGACTTCTCCTGCTCCAACTTCTCAATCAGTCTTCTAGGTCACTCATGTGACCTTCTACTTTACTTACCCTAACTGCTGGAGTGTTTAGATTCAATTGGATCTCATTGATAGCATTTTTAAGTTCTGTCACTTCCATCCTTAGAGATTCTATCTTGCCACTAATGGTCTTTTCCAACTTAGCCATTGCATGGATAATTGCTACCCTAAATTCCATTTCTGTCATATTGTTTATATCCATATCCAGTAGTTCTGTTACAGGGGTTGCAGTCTCTGAATTTTTCTTCTGTGGGTGTTCCTCCTCTGAGTCATCTTGTTGACGGTTTTTGAGGGGATGTATAGCTGAATATATCAACCATGATCCAGGTGATTTCCCCATTGGAAGGTTTTGGAGCAATTAGAGGTAACTACCAAAAAGGAAGAAGAAAGGAAAAAGAGAGAAAAAGAAACAAAGCAAGAAACTACCTAGCCAAAATGGGCCCCAGCAGTAGGATTTGTATGGAACAAAAAAGAATAAACAAAACGATCATTGAAAGTAAAAGAAAGGACAAAAAAGCAAAAAGCAAAACCCAGTCCAAATGACTCTCAAGAATAATATTTACATAGTACAAAGGCAAAAACAAATCCATAGAAACACTTACAGGAGAATAAGATGGGAAGGTGATTATAAACCCTTGCTGTGGGCAAGGAAAGTATTTCAGTTTCTCCTGGGTGTATCTTGTTATTTCTGTTAGCTGACTCAACTTTCTAGAGATATAGGGAAATTAAAACATTATATATATATATATATATAGTATTGAATAGGAAAGAAGGATTATCTTGAAGCTCATATGTATATTATTTTTAAAATATTATTTATTTATTTATTTGACACACAGAGAAAAATAACAAGTAGGCAGAGAGGCAGGCAGAGAGAGAGAGGAGGAAGCAGGCTCCCTGCCACACAGAGCACCCAATGTGGGCCTCAATCACAGGACCCTGAGTTCATGACCTGAACCAAAGGCAGAGGCCTAACCCACTGAGCCACCCAGGCACACTCTATATGTATATTAAAAGAAATTAAAAAGAAAGAAACAAACAAACAAATAGAGGTATGTATGAAAAAGTTCAAGTTAAAAAGTTATTATGGAATGTTGTATTAAATATCAAGTTGTAATAATAAGTGGGTTAAAAAATAAAAGAACAGGAATCATGAAATAGAATTTAAAAAAAAACTTAAAAATGAAAAGAAGTTTAACAAAATGAAAAGCTGTATCTATAAACATACATAGGTTTTGGGGTAGTACTGGGAGATTAATATATTTTTCCCCAATATTGGGATTTTACAATTTTATGGAGACCCTGTTGTGGTTGTCCTCTTGTTCTTCTGGCTTGCCTTTTGGGGTAGGGGCCTGCCACGTTGTTTTCCAGTCAATCTCACTTAGGCTGAGTCACCCTGCCCCTTATCAAGGGGCTGGGCTCTGTGGAAACCAGGTTTTCAGGCTTTTGTTCCCTGGAGGTTTTTGTTCTTTTTTGACCTTTTTTTACAGCTTTTAGGAGAGTCACAGAAAAGAGAGCTGTCTACACACAGGCCTCCATTTTAAAAAGACACCTGTTTGCTCCCCTCTGGATGGTCTGGGAAACATTGACTCCCTCTCTGCAAACTCCCCTGCACGCTGCCTCCTCTCAGAGGTAGTGCACACCCCTGAGACTGACATTTTATCAAGGAATTTTAAAGATCAGGAAATGTAAAATTCTGACTTGACATAATAGATATTTTACTCATATATTATATGCTGGATATGAATCCAGTTTCTGGTTCATGATACAAACAAACTTGGTTTCTACTTTTATTGGACATACATTCCAGTAGAGTAGATAGTCAATAAACATGATAAGCAAGTCACATTTGAACAGAGATCCAAGTGATGGGAAGTAGTTAGTCTAATAAAGACTTGGAGGAAGAGGTTTACCAGCACGCATAAAAATATTTTGTGTTTATTGATGGGCAGAATGGTGATCAGTATCGCTGGGATAGTGAGCAAGGAAATTAATGGTAGAAGATGAGGTTAGATGGGAAGGCAGGGCTAGATACCATACAGGCCATGTTAACATATATGAATTATTTTCTAATGCAAACAGATTGCTGATTTGTATTGTAAACTTGAATAACTTTATGGAATTGTTATGATAGGTAACTGAGTAAATTTTACTAACCAAAGAGCAGATTTCTTAAACTTTATTTTTTCCAGCTTTATTGAGATATAATTGCCATACAATATTGTGTAACATATGGTGATTTGAGAAATATATATATATATATATATATATATGATTACCACGATAATGGTAGCAAATAATCTACCATCTCACATAACTACTCTATTTTTTAAGAACATTTAAGTTCTACTCTTTTAACAACTTTCAAGTATATAAAACACAATTGTTAACTATGGTTACCATGTTGTATATTAGATGCCAAAAATGTATTCATCTTAAAGTAAGTTTGTACCCTTTGACCAACATCTTTTCATTTCCCTCACACTTCAGTTCCTGGCAACTGCCATGCTACTCTCTGTTCCTATAAGCTCAACTTGTCTTTAGATTCCACATAAAAGTGAGATCATACAGAACTTGTCTTTTTCATTTCACTTAGCATAATACCATCAAGCTCAATTGATGTTGTCACAAATGACATGATTTCCTTATTTTATGTCTAAGAAATATTGCATTATAATATATATACATATATATTATATTGTATATATTATAAACACATATAATTATATACTGCATATAATATATGCATATTATATATTTATAATAAATACATATGCATAAATTATATACATAATGAATATATATGCATTTAATAAATATGCATATATTTTGTATCCATTTTCTCTTTTTTAATTTTTTTTATTTTATTATTACTTAAATTTTTTTCCAGTGTTCCAAGATTCATTCCCCATTCCCCACACCCAGTGCTCCACGCTTTAGGTGTCCCCAGTACCCACCACCAGGCTCTCCCATCCCTCATCCCACTCACTCCAAGTCCCTCAGTTTGTTTCTGTGTCCAAAGTATCTGTTGTTTCATTTCTCTACCTGGATTACTCTAGTTCCCATTTACTTTCCTTCTCCCACTGTGCTCCAGGTTACCCTCATGCACTGCAAGTAAGTGAAACCATGTGATACTTGACTTTCTCTTCTTGGCTTATTTCACTCAGTATAATCTCTTCCAGTCCAGTCCATGTTGCTACAAAAGTTGGATATTCATCCTCTCTGATGGAGGCATAGTATTCCATTGAATATATGTACCACATCTTCTTTACCCATTCATCTGTTGATGGGCACCTTGGCTCTTTCCACAGTATGGTGACTGTGGCCATTGCTGCGATGAACATTGGTGTACATAAGGCCCTTATTTTTTTTAATTTTTAAAGATTTTATTTATTTGACAGAGAGAAACACAGCCAGAGAGGGAACACTAGCAGGGTGAGTGAGAGAGGGAGAAGCAGGCTTCCGCCGAGCAGGGACCCCGATGTGGGGCTTGATGCCGGGTCTCCAGGATCATGACCTGAGCCGAAGGCAGTTGCTTAACCAACTGAGCCACCCAGGCGCCCCACATATGTCCCTTCTTTTCACTACATCTGTATATTTGGGGTAAATGCCCAGTAGTGCAATTTCAGGGTCATAGGGTAGCTCTATTTTCAATTTTTTAAGGAATTTCCACACTGTTTTCCAAAGCGGCTGTACCAGTTTATATTCCCACCAACAGTGTAAGAGGGTTCCCCTTTCTCCGCAGCCTCTCCAACACCTGTTGTTTCCAGTCTTGTTAATTTTGGCCATTCAGACTGGTTTAAGGTGGTATCTCAGTGTGGTTTTGATTTGAATTTCCCTGATAGCTAGTGATGCTGAACATTTATCATGTGTCTGTTAGCCAGTTGTATATCTTCTATGGAAAGGTGCCTCTTCATGTCTCTTGCCCATTTTTGATGTGTTCTTCTTCTTTTTCGGTGTTAAGTTTGAGTAGTTCTTTATAGATCTTGGATAGCACCCCTTTGTCTGTAGTGTCATTTGCAAATATCTTCTCCCATTCTGTGGGTTGCCTCTTTGTTTTGTTGACTATTTCCTTTGCTGTACAGAAGCTTTTTATTTTAATGAAGTCCCAGAAGTCCATTTTTGCTTTTGTCTCCAATGCTCTGGAGACATGTCTTGAAAGAAGTTGCTATGGCTGATGTCAAAGAGGTTATTACCTATGTTCTCTTCCAGGATTTTGATGGATTCCTGCCTCACGTTGAGGTCTTTCATCCATTTCGAGTTTGCCTTTGTGTGTGGTGTAAGAGAATGGTCTAGTTTCATTCTTCTATATGTAGCTGTCCAATTTTCCCAGCACCATTGATTGAAGAGACTGTCTTTTTTTCCACTGGATATTTTTCCTGCTTTGTCAAAGATGATTTTATCATAGATTTGTGGGTCCATATGTGGGCTCTCCACTCTGTTCCATTGGTCTATTTCTCTGATTTTGTGCCAGTACCATGCTGTCTTGGTAATCACAGATTTGTAATAAAGCCTGAAGTCAGGTAATGAGATGCCTCCAGCTTTGCTTTTCTTCTTCAGCAATTTCTTAGCAATTCGGGGTCTTTTTTGGTTCCATATAAATTTTTGGGTTGTTTGTTCCAACGTTTTGAAGAATGTTGGTGGAATTTTGATTGGAATGGCATTGAAAGTGTAGATTTCTCTGGGCAGTATAGACATTTTGACGATGTTTATTCTTCCGAACCATGAGCATGGAATGCTCTTCCATCTTTTTGTGGCTTATTCAATTTCTTTCATGAGTGTTCTCGAGTTTCTCGAGTACAGATCCTTAACTTCTTTGGTTAGGTTTATTGCTAAGTATCTTATAGTTTTTGGTGCTATAGTAAATGGAATCGATTCTCTGATTTCCCTTTCTATTTTTTGTTGTTAGTGTATAAGAATGCAACTGATTTCTGTGCATTGTTTTGTATCCTGCCACATTACCGAATTGTTGTATGAGTTCTAGTAGTTTGGGGGTAGAGTTTTTTGGGTTTTCCACATAGATTATCATGTCATCTGCAAAGAGAGAGAGTTTGACTTCCTCTTTGCCAAGCTGGATACCTTTTCTTTCTTTCTGTTGCCTGATTGCTGTTGCTAGGACTTCTAACACTATGTTGAACAGTCGTGGTGAGAGTGGGCATCCTTGCCTTGTTCCTGATCTCAGAGGAAAGGCTGTCAGTTTTTCCCCATTGAGGATGATGTTCGCTGTGGTTTTTTTGTAGATAGATTTTATGAGGTTGACAAATGTTCCCTCTATCCCTACCCTTTGAAGAGTTTTGATCAGGAATGGATGTTGTATTTTGTTGAATGCCTTTTCAGCATCAATTGAGAGTACCATGCGGTTTTTCTCTCTTCTCTTATTGATTTGTTCTATCACGTTGATTATTTTGCAAGTGTTGAACTATGCTTGCATCACTGGGATAAAACCCACTTGGTCATGGTGGATAATCTTTTTAATGTATTGTTGGATCCTGTCAGCAAGGATCGTCTTGAGAATCTTGGCATCCGTATTCATCAGCTATATTGGTCTGAAGTTCTCCTTTTGATGGGGTCTTTGTCTGGTTTGGGGATTAGAGTGATACTGGCTTCATAGAAAGAGTCTGGAAATTTTCCTTGTGTTTCTATTTTTTGAAAGAGCTTCAGGAGAATAGGTGTTAATTCTTCTTTGAATGTTTGGTAGAATTCCCCAGGGAATCCGTCTGTGCCTGGACTCTTGTTTTTGGGGAGGTTTTTGATCACTACTTCAATCTCGTTACTAGATATAGGTCTATTCTGATCGTCAATGTCTTCCTGTTTCAGTCTTGGTAGTTTATAGGTTTCTAGGAATGTATCCATCTCTTCTAGGTTGTTAAACATATTGGCTTATAATTGTTGATAGTAATTTTTGATGATTGTTTCTATTTCCTTGGTGTTAGTTGTGATCTCTCCCCTTTCATTCATGAATTTATTAATTTGGGTCTTCTCCCTTTTCTTTTGCATTAGTTTGTCCAATTGTTTATCGATCTTATTGATTCTTTTAAAGAACCAGCTTCTAGTTTGTTGATGCGTTCTACTGTATCTCTAATTTCTGTGTCATTCATCTCTGCTCTAATCCTTATTATTTCCCGCCTTGTGTGAGGGGTGGGTTTAATTTTTTTATTGATTTTCCAGTTCTTTAAGGTGTAATGAGAGTTTGTGTATTAGGGATTTTTCAATTTTTTTGAGTGAGGCTTGGATGTCTACGAATTTCCCCCTTAGGATTGCCTTTGCTGTATTCCATAGGTTTTGGATCGATGTATCTGCATTCTCATTGGTTTCCATGAAGTGTTTCAGTTATTTTTTGATTTCCTGGTTGATCCACATATTCTTGAGCAGGATCATCTTTAGCTCCCAAGTGTTTGATTTTCTCCTGAACTTTTTATGGTGGTTGAGTTCCAGTTTCACAGCATTGTGGTCAGAGAATATGCAGGGAATAATTTCAATCTTCTGGTATTGGTTGAGCCCTATTTTGTGACCTAGTATGTGATCTATTCTGGAGAAATTTCCATGTGCATTTGAGAAGAATGAGTATTCTGCTGTTTTAGGGTGAAATGTTCTGAATATATCTATGAGGTCCATCTGGTCCAATGTGTCATTCAAGGCTCTTGATTCTTTGTTGATTTTCTGTTTAGATGATCTGTCCATTGCTGAGAGTGCTGTGTTAAGATCTACAATTACCGTATTTGCATCAATATAATCCTAAATTTGTTTAACAGTAGGCTTATGTAGTTGGCTGCTCCCACGTTGCCGGCATAAATATTTACAATTGTTAGAGCTTCTTGATGTATAAGCCCTTTAAGAATGATGTAGTGTCCTTCTGTGTCACTTACTACAGTCTTTAGACTAAAATCCAATTTGTTTGATATGAGAATTGCTACCCCGGCTTTCTTTTGGGGACCATTGGCGTGAAAGATGGTCTTCCATCCCCTCACTTTCAATCTGGAAGTGTCTTTAGATTCCAAATGAGTCTCTTTTAAACAGCATATGGATGGGTCCTGTCATTTTATCCAGTCTACAACCCTGTGTCTTTTCATTGGAGCATTTAGGCTGTTCACATTAAGAGTGATTACTGATAGATACGTTTGTATTGACATCATGTTGCCTGTGGAGTTCATGTTTCTGTAGATTACCTGTGTAAATTTCTGTTTTGTGTCGCTCTTGGGTTCGTTTCTCCTCTATAGAACCCCTCTTAGCATTTCTTGTAGTGCTGGCTTGGTGGTTGCATAATATTTTAGACCTTGGCGGTCTTGGAAGCTCTTTATTTCTCCTTCCATTTTGAAAGTCAACCTTGCTGGATGCATTATCCTTGGTTGCATATTTTTGTCATGTACCTTCCTGAATATGTCTTGCCAGCCCTTTCTGGCTTTCCAGGTTTCTGTGGAATTGTCTGACATTATTCTGATGGTCCTCCCTCTATAGGTAAGGGATCGCTTTCTCCTAGATGCCCTTAAGACATATTCTTTGGTTTTAGGATTCGAGAATTTTACTATTATGTGCCTGGAGGTTTTTCTGGCCTCATTGATCTTGGGGGGTGTTCTCTCTGCTTCTAGGACATGAACATTTGTTTCATTCCCCAGGTTTGGGAAATTTTCATCCATGATTTGTTCAACAATATTTTCTAGGCTTCTCTCTCTCTCAATCCTTCGGGGATTCCAATAATTCTGATATTGGAGCATTTCATGGCATCATTTATTTCCCTTCTGTTTTCTTGTGATTTTAGCTATTTGCTCCAAGACTTCTCTTGCTCCTCCTTCTTAATCCATCTGTCTTCTAAATCACTGATATGATCTTCAGCTTCACTTACTCTGGCTGTTAACATATTTAAATTAGATTCCATATCATCTATCGCCTTTCTAACCTCAGCTTTCACTTCTGTTACTATGGCTTCCACTTTGAGACTATTGTTCTTTTCTAAATTAACTATTGCTTGGACTATTGCTGCCCTGAATTCCATTTCTGTCATATTGTTTATGTTCATTTCCAGTAATTCTGTGACCAAGGTTGCAGTCTCGCGGTTCTTCTTCTGTTGTATGTTCCTTCTCTGAGTCATTGTGGCGAGGAGTAGTTGAGGGGGTGTATGGCTAACTATATCAGCCACTATCTAGGTGGATTGGTGGTTGGAAGGTTTTGGAGCAGCCAGAATTCACTACCAAAAAGGGAGGAGAAAGAAAAAAGAAAACGGAAGAGAGGAAGCAAGAAAAGAATCCCCTGCCAGAGTATGGCCCGATCGTAGGATTCATATGGTACAAAACTGTTACAGGGTAAAGAAAAGGGTTATCAAGGGTAAAGGAATAGATCAAAAAGCGACGCACAACCTATATGACCCCCAAGACCAGTAGTGATATACTACAAAAGCAAAGACAATTACACAGACACACTGACAAACTAGAATGGGAAGGTGAAGGTAGACACTCCTTGTGGGCAAGGAATGCATTTCAGATGCTCCCGAATTTGTCTTGTTATTATTGTTGGAGGAGCCCACTTTCAAAAGATATAGGGAGATTAGAACTGGGTGTATATATGGGTAGCTGAATAAGTATGTGGGATTGACTTGAGGCTTATAACTACATGTACACATAAACGAGAGAATAAAGGAAAGAGGACAGAAGAAAGGGAAAAACAGAGAAAGCAAACAGGGAAACAAGAGGCAACAACAAGAGCAAAAAATATAGGAGTGTGTTTGAAAAAAATTCAAGGTAAAAAAATGTTATGGGGTGTTGTATTGAGTATCACATTGTGATAAAAAGGGGGTTAAAATTCAAAGAAGAAAAACCATGAGAATGTATTTTTAAGCTTATAATGGAAGCTTTAAATGTAAAAATAGAAAAAAGTTTAAAAAAGTAAATAAGGTGGAAAACTGTATCAGTAAGGTATAGGGCTTTTTGTACTTGTAGTCAGTACCAGGAGTTTAATAAATTGCCTTTCCCCAGATTTGGGGTTTTGCAGTTTGGGTGTTGTCCTTCTGAGATTCTGGCTTGATTTCTGGGGGCGGGTTCTGCAAAGCTGTTTTCAGTCTCTTCTACCTGGGATGCGTCTCTCCACCCCCTTGCTAGAGGCTGGTCTCAATGATAACTAAGTTATCAGGTTACAATTCTCTGGTGGTGCCGCACTGTTCTTTTTTTTTTTTTAAGATTTTATTTATTTATTTGACAGAGAGAAACATAGCCAGAGAGGGAACACAAGCAGGGGGAGTGAGCAAGGGAGAAGCAGGCTTCCCACCGAGCAGGGAGCCTGATGTGGGGCTCGATCCTGGATCTCCAGGATCATGACCTGAGCCAAAGGCAGTCGCTTAACCAACTGAGCCACCCAGGTGCCCCCAGAGCATTGTTCTTTTAGGTCCTTTTTTCAGCTGCTGAGGAAGTCAGGTCGGAGCAAGATGCCTGCACCCACTTCTCTGGCTTAAGCAGTGGGGGGATAGACCGCACCGTAGGCCCTCTAAGTTCCCTGGAGCTGCGGGGCACTTCCTTTCCCTGCAGATTCCGGTCTCCCTGCTGCCGCGGAGGAAAAACTGATTTTGCACCTCACAGGGAACTCTCTGTCCCTGCGGGTCCTCGTCTCCCTGCTCCAGTGGCGGCAGCTCGGCGAAAAAAAAAGTCTCTTTGCCTTGCCTCAGGCTCTGCTGTGCTCCCGTTTCTGTCTCGCCCTGATTCAGACCGTAATCTGCTGTTCTTCCTCACTCACAGAGCTCTTTCATGTTGGGGTATTTGCTTTCAATGGTTCAGCTCTGCGGGCTTCCTCCCCCACACCCCTGTCTCTGGGGGCAAGCCTCCGGTCCCTCTCACTTGTTTGTACCTTTTTGCGGATGGTCTTTTTCTCCTGTGGTGATCCAGAAGCACAAAATATCACATTTCAGGCTGATTTCTTGGGTGCTCACAGTGGTCCTGTAGTGTTTTTTTTTGCTGGAATTGAGTGCACCTCAGGGAACTCCCCGAAATGCGGTCACCTGGCCTTCCGCCATCTTCTTCCCCCTCTTTGTTTTTTTTTTTTTTTTACGTCATCATCTCTCCATTTTCTCTTTAACCATTTAACCCATCAATAGCTATTTAGGCTCTTTTCATATCTTGGCTATTGTGAATAATGCTGAACATGAGAACATAGGGAACACAAGAGTGCAGATAATCACTTTGAGATCATGGTTTCAATCTCTTTGCACATAACCCCAGAAGTGGGATTGCTGGATCATTTGGTATTTCTATTTTTAACTTTTTCAGAATTCCCCATATTGTTTTCCATAATGACTGTACCAATTTATAATCCCATTAACAGTGGAAAAAGGCTCCCTTTTCTCTATACCCTGGTCAACACTTATCTCTTTTTTTTTTTTTTCATGATAGCCATTCCCATTCTAACAGATGTGAGGTGATTTCTCTGTGGGTTTTATTTGAATATCCATGATAATTATTAATGTTGAGTACCTGTTGTTTTCATGTACCTGTTGACCATCTGTCTTCTCTGGAAAAATGTCTTTTCAGTCCCTCCACTATTTTTAAATTAGATTTTTTGAGTTGTATGATTTCCTTACGTATCTGGGATATTAACACTGTATCAGATATACAATTTGCAAATATTTTCTCCTGTTAATATAAGATGCTTCTTTGTTTTGCAGAAGATTTTTAGTTTCATGTAATCCCACTTACTGACATTTGCTTTTATTGCATATGTTGTTGGTGTCATATGTAAAAAATCATTACCAAAGCCAATGTTGAGATTGTTTTTTGTATGTTTTCTTCCAAAAGTTTTACCATTTCATGTCTTGCATTTAAATCTGTAATCCATTTTGAGTTAATTTTTGTGAATGGGATAAGATAGGGATCTAATTTCATTTTTTGTATGTGGTTATCCAGTGTTCCCAACATAATTTATTGAAAAGATTATCCTTTCCCCATTGAATATTCTTGGCGTCCTTGTCAAATATTAATTGACTGTGTATGCATGGGATTATTTCAGAGCTCTCAAATCTGTTTCATTGATCTACAAATGCAATTTTTCCCCTCAAACCAGAGGATGAATTTTAAAAGATCATTTATATCATCAACATTTTTCTCATTTTTTTTTTTGCTCTCCCTGACTCCTTGTCTAAAGTGGAAGCTACTACAATCTCATTTATTTGCTTAGTGGGTGTTCTATTTTGGTATCTGAAGTTTGTTGATATAATTGAAAAAGAAAAGCTGCATGATGCTTTATAGTGTTGGTTTCTTGATTAGGTCATTTTTTAAAAGATTTTATTCATTTATCTGACAGAAATATAGAGCACAAGTAGGCAGAACAGCAGACAGAGGGAGAGGGAGAAGCAGGCTCCTGCAGAGCAGGAATACCAATGTGGGGCTTGATCCCAGGACTCTGGGATCATGACCTGAGCCAAAGGTAGCCCTTTAACCAACTGAGCCACCCAGGCACTTGATTGGGTCATTCTTAAGTATGGACAAGAGAGGCCAAAATTGGACACATAAAACCCTGAATAAAATAATTACTGTGAAGAATTGCAAATTTAGAAATTTTAGTAGTGTGTATTACACAAGTCTGTCCATCTCCCCTGTAGAATGAGAGCTAGTATTTCTTAACCACCCAAAATTTAATGCTGAGAAATCTCTGAGAATACTCTGAGGTAATTCCTGAATAACTTTCAAATGTGTTGTGTTTTGAAAGGTATAATTAAAACTTATTATTCTCTATTTCTTTGTCTACTAGCTTTTGGATCATAGGAAATAAAACAAAACAAAACAAGATTTATTTCCCTTTGACTAGTGAACGAATTTCCTAGATTTAAACATAAAGTGCTCCTTTATATATTAAAAACTCCCTCATACCTCTTTAGATCAAAGGATGATGAATTACATTCAAATGACATTTTAAACATATAAGCTGAAGAAGTCAATGAAGAGGTTCTGTGATATCCTCATTTTTAAAAAGTGACAGGGTAGAAACCTGTGAAGTAGTGCTGATTGCATTTGCTATCATGCCTAATATGTACACATATTAGTATATTATTATTACCATTTTATTTATTTATCCACATTGTGAAAATATTCTTTTGGAATTTTCTACTTTTGTTCCATGACTGGGCAGTGAGGGAGATTAAAATGATTCAGACATACGGGTTAATATTTTAATTTTTTAGCTACTAAAAATGGCAGGCTGAATCTCCATTTAGAAAAAAATGATTGTTGTCAACCATTATTTATTTACAAATATTTATCAATTACAAATATTTATTGAATGTCTGGAAATTCTTAAGTTTCCTGTCAGAGACACTGTGGGAAATAAAGCCCTTTTCAGTTTTCTCCAACCCTTCAGTCAGAGTCAGATATTTTGGTCAAATATTAATACCGTGATATTT
>PITA01020898.1:0-33895 GCA_004023965.1 Spilogale gracilis | reverse complement strand
TTTTTTTAAAGATTTTATTTATTTATTTGTGTGTGAGAGAGAGAGAGAGAGAGAGAGAGAGAGAGAGCGCACAAGCAGAGGAAGGAGCGGGCAGAGGGAGAAGTGGACGTCCCCCTGAACAGGGAGCCCAGTGGGAACTGGATACCAGGACCCCAAGATCATGACCTGAGCTGAGGCAGATGCTTAAGCAACTGAACCACCCAAGTGTCCCAGAGTATAGGTTTCAATGAATAATTCAGCATCATTGAAATACCTTGCTTTTGGTATTATTGAGATGACTAGACCTCCAGTTATATTTAGGATTTTTGGAGCTGTGAAAGGAAACTCTACAGCAATCCTAGGATTCCCTTTCCATAGAGCACTTTCCTTGAACCAGGAATTTATTCATCTTTGGGGCACTGGTCTGTGGGTCTCCATTAAGTCCCTAATGTGTTAAACTCTACTGAAGGTCTTCAACCACCTAATCTCTGGCTCATATCTGACAAGAGTTGCATTGATGGGGTTTCAGTGGCTTTAAACACAACACTGAAAGATGGCTTAGCAAGCATACTGTTCCTGTCTCTTACCTTTCCCCAACCAATCTGCCCTTTGTCCAGTCATATCACCCTGTCCTCACAATAGCTTTCATGTGTTTCCTCTTTTTAAAATTTCTGTTACTACTACATTAGTCTTTGCCACTTTTCTTTTGGGTTTATTTCAATATGCTGCTAAGTAGGTCCAATTTTCCTTCACTGCTAGAATGATCCTTCTAAAAGATCAAACTCATCATTTGTTTCCATGCCTAAAATTCTTAATACACAAAGCATTGCTTCTCAATATTTGTTTTCTACTGTGGTGCACAGAATAGATGATTTTCACATGAAAGAAATGTCCCTGGGAACATCTAGGGTTATGAACACATACCAGTATACTAGCCTTAATGACATTTTATTTTTGCCTACTCAACACAGAGTATACTGTAATGCTGAATGAGACTCTCAAAACATGAACTATAAGGAATAGAAAAATATATTCCTACTTTGGCTTATTAGTATTAATGGCAATATTTATTTTCACTGCTTACTGCAACTCATTCCTTTGACTGAGAATAGAAGACTTGTGGAATTCAATTCAAATATTTTAACAGAATAAGCAATGTTCTTTATGACCTGGTCCTTCACTATCTGTACAGATTTATGTTTTATTTTCTCTCTCCTGAACTTCTCAACTCCTATACATTACACACACAGCTACATACTTCTGCTAAAAGGGACATCTGTATCATAGTTATATTCTGTATGTGTGAAACAGTCCTCCTTCCTCCCACAACATACACACTCATCTCTTGATTCCATCTTATGATTCTGGTAAACATCTATTCAAGATTTAACTTTCGAATTTGAGCTCCACTGTCATCTTTAACAGACAGCCCTTCCTGATGTTTTCAGTAGAATTGTCTGCTCCTTCTCTGGTGCAGACAATTTATCCTATGCCAGAGCTGTAGTATATCCCAATAGAGTGCCAAGTATATTGACAGAAAATATTCATTTCTATTTTTACCAGGTTACTAAGAATAATGAACTGAATTAACTGAGCTTCCTTTGTTTTGTTGAGAGTGAACCTTAATGTGACTGGTTGTGCAAATTTGGAGATTGAACCATTCTCATGAATAAAGGAAGACTATTTGGCTCTCCAGGAAACAATCTGGGAAGAGATGTGCTAAGTAACAAGCGTAGAGAGTGAGGTAGAATTACTTTCTGTGATTTCTCCCCGGTGGTCACAATTTTTCATTAATATTTGTTAAAAGTTATTGTATATGGATGCTTTTCAGATTAGGGAAAAGGATGAGTTATTTGTGTTCAGTATGGGTGAAAAATATAATACGTTGCTGTACAGGTTCATATGGAAAAAGATCTTAGCAATATAAGATGCTAAGAATTTGAAGCCCAGGGAAGGCTTAAGACTTTACATCACATAATCAAGGTATTTAAGACAGTCTCCTATGTATGCCTTCCACACAGACTCTGGCTTATGTGTCTCCCAGCTCCTTCAAGACTTTTAAGTACCCCAAAACATAGATTGTATGGTGCTATTTTGTTAGAGCTGCTATAAATGATTTAACATCATTGCTGATTTAGCCTTTTCAAACTTTTCAATAGACTATTTTGATATCACCAAATTGACTTAAACTTTGGTTAAATATATTATAACTTACATCAGTCTAAATGTTGCATGTCAACGTTTAAAATTCACAACTGGAATTTAGTTCTACACTATGTAACATAATGGACTGGACTTCAAGTTTATGTGCAAATTCCCAGTTAAATTGCTTACAAGGCAGGGGTTCTGGGTGGCTTAGGCAATTAAGCATCTGACTCTTGATTTTGGATCAGGCCATGATTTCAGGGTGATAGATTGAGCCCCACATGGGGCTTTGTGCTCAGAGGGAGTCTGCTTGAGATTCTCTCCCTCTCCCTCTGCCCCTTCCACTCTTGCTTGCTCTCTCTGTCTATATATAAAATAAATAAATTTTGAAAAAAATTACTAGGCAATCCAATAAAAAGGTAATTATTTCCTAATCACTTTGTCTCAGTAAGAAATATCCTCTCCCTCCTGTTATTATCCTTACATTTCTAATGAGATTAGGAGGCTTGGAAACAAGGTTAAGATGTCACTGATCCAAAAAGACTGCAATTGACCTGGACTTTAAAGAATGGGTCTTATTAGTAGAGGGTGAAAATGGAGGATATAACAGTTGAACAACTAAAAGAGAATGACTCTGTATTAAAACGCATATTCAAGGGGAAAATTGAGATTATATAGGAAATAAAAATATTTTAGTGTATTCTCTAGAATATAAGAATGTGATCTTTAATATGCTAAAAGGCTTAAACTTGGAATTTAGTTGAGTAGCACAGAAAATGTTCCAAACTTTTAACTCCAAGTATTTAGTGTACAGTAGTGTGTTTTTTGTTTTGTTTTGTTTTTTTAAAGATTTTTATTTATTTGACAGAGACAAAACACAGCCAGAGAGGGAACACAAGCAGGGGGAGTGAGAGAGGGAAAAGCAGCCTTCCTGCTGAGCAGGGAGCCCGATGTGGGACTTGATCCCAGGTCTCCCGGATCATAACCTGAGCTGAAGGCAGTTGCTTAACCAACTGAGCCACCCAGGCGCCCCAGTAGTGTGTTTTTAATCAAATTTTGGGGTTAAGTTTGATATTATCATAAGATAGAATGAGACAATTAGCATGAAGAAATGTGTATGTTGATACACATAATTGCGGCTCATACTTATTGTAGTATTATAAAATTTAAATATTCTAAATCTTATATTGAATAATTAGACAAACTATTTTGTGTTTGTATATAAAATTATTTTTATGCAGTTATTTACTACATATTAAAGGTACTTTAAATACTAATTTGTTTTAGCTTTACATATAATAATTTATCATATCCCCTGTCAATTTATTCAGTCATTCTTTATTTTTTATTTATTTATTTTTAAAGATTTTATTTATTTGACAAAGAGAAACACAGGGAGAGAGGGAACACAAGCAGGGGGAGTGAGAGAGAGAGAAGCAGGCCTCCCGCCGAGCAGGGCGCCCAATATAGGACTCGATCCTGCGTCTCCGGGATCATGACCTGAGCCGAAGGTAGTCGCTTAACCAACTGAGCCACCTAGGCACCCCTCAGTTATTCTTTAAAGAAAGTTAAAGTAAGCGACGATATGTGTAATAGATTGTACTACATATTATAATTAGTTTTACTACTGCAAATGAAATGCATATACACTATTGATTCAAGGCAGATGATAACTTATATCATAAAAATCTAATAAAATACCACAGAATTTGGAGGAAAGAGATAATCGGTGAAAATAGGAAAGAGTATAAGGAAGTTTTCTTGAAGAATTTTTGAGTCAAAAATCTCATGTTTGATTAGATTTTGGCAAGTGGAAATGTGTTGTTTGGAAGTCTCAGGTTTTTTCATGAGGTTCTACTTTATTTCCTTAGATAGTTTAATGGCCTGATATTACTCATTTTTTGCTATTTCATATTATTTCTAACCTAATTTCTCTTCATAAATATAAACAATATTAAATGCTTGAAAGTAAAAGAACAAAAATGTATGAGATATTCTTACATGCCATGGAAAAACTACACACCTTCCTATACATTTATATTATATATAATGTTTCTAAGGAAAATATTAGATAAAAATAGAGCTATTCATAATTAAACATAAAAACAAGCATTATAGGGATTAAATGTATTCAATTAGTGGAGTTTTTATTATCTTTGATTGTTTGTATAAATATTTTATATTAGCCAGATAGCTTAGAATTAATAGTATGTGGGGCGCCTGAGTGGTTCAGTTGTTAAGCATCTGCCTTCTGCTCAGGTCATGAACTCGCGTAGCCCTGGGATCCAATCCCACATCCAACTCCTTGCTTGGCGGGAAACCTGCTTCTCCCTCTCTCACTCCCCCTGCTTGTGTTCCCTCTCTAACTGTATTTCTCTCTGTCAAATAAATAAATAAAATCTTATAAAAAGAATTAATAGTATGAAATTTAAAGAATTACAAAAAAAATAATCATTTTTATTTCTTGATATTATTTTTCTCCAAATAAATAATAGAATATATCATAAGTTATCAGTGCATTTCCACAATACCTTCAGAATTGTTTTCTTCTCACCTGATATATATTTTCTTTCTTTATTTTAAGCAAATCTCTGAAAACCTCCTTCCACATCATGAAATAATTTTGAGGGAGAAATGCTCTATAGAACAGAATATGATCTATAAGCCTTAATAGTTTTCTCTGAGTGAAACACCGGAAGGATTCTGAATAATTTAGACAAAAACTCCCCATTCACTAGTATGACTTATTAGAAAAGACAGGATACTGGTGCCATCATGAAATCCCTTCAGCTCTGAGAGAGCAATCACACACTTTCCCCTCAGTTTGGTCTAAAGGATTTTTCAGGACCTGAGAGCACAGCATAAATCAAAGTGAGTTAAGAGCAATCTTCAGGGTTACAATAGCTTCCTCCCCAAAATAGAATCACAGGGCTGGGACCACTGTGAAAGTAATCATCAGGTCGTACTCTACATAACTATTTCAGCTGAAAGAGAGGAAATTGTGTTTTTATATGATCTTTTTGAAAGCTCTGTTGTTTAATGTCCCATGCTAATAAAGCTAAATGTGCATTTCCCCCTTTTCTTTTATAGTTTTACAGCAGTCTCCAACCCTTACTACAATGGCAGAGCTACGTTTAGGTGAGTCCCTTGTTCTCCATAAGCTTAGTACTTAGGTGGTAAGACAAAGATTATAAGAAATCTGGGATGATATAATTTATTCCTCCTAAATACTGAAAGAATACAACATACATTTATTATTTAATTGTCTGGTACATTTTTAAAATAAGTTATTTTGGAGCACATACTATTATTCCAGTTGTTCAAATATCCTTATGGGGGCAACTATTTCAGTATTGCTTTTAGAGCTATTTGAATATTTTATCAGTTAACAATGGATTTGATGCTTCTAATTAGCTGAAGGCAGGACTAATATATGAAAAGCAATATAGCTGGATAATTCCTCATTTTTTTCCTTTGATGAAAAATACACTGTGAAATTAGTGAACCTGGAGGCAATTATTTAAATTAAATAAAAAATAAAATTTTGATAATAAGTTGCATAATGTTTCATTATCCTATGCTTCAGTAAACACAACTTCACTTAGCTGGTGGGTCACAAAAAGAATGGATTAAAAAATGTGAATGGATTTAGCTTAAACCTATCCCAACTTCTGGAAAAATACTTGCCTTACTGAGCTCCGGTAGGTAGTCATCCTCTAGGATGAATGACACAAATTACTAGTAGTACCATTTTATCATAAAGAATCTTTTCTTAGTTATTAAAATATTTTATAGTTGCAAATAAAAATTTTCTCCGTATAGTAAACATATAAAATGTAAAAATAGTTCCTTTTGTTAATTTATAGTTAACACTGGAGGGCACGTACATTTTTTCCTCTTTCTTTGCCAAACATTTAGCTTAGTGCTTTAGATACAATATAGGCTCTTGGAATGTTTACAAGATATAAAATACACGTACCACAGTGACATCTGTAGTTTTTAAAATTCATTATTCATATAAGCAGGCTATGCTCTATGTATTTTCACTCACTTCCATGGTAATCACCTCAGCAGTCTTGTGAGACTGATAATACTAATCTTATTTCACAGATCATGAGACTATGAGGCTGAGTAAGTTGTTCAAAGCCATACAGGTAGTGTGTTGTGAAGCCAACACTCAAATCCAAATTTAACTTCATGGCTAATGCCCTTTTCATTATAGCTGTAATTGATGTGAAATAAAATAGCATGTACTATTAAGGCCTTTTTTTCCCCCTATCTTTTCAAGAAAAAAAATTCTATTTGCAAAGAATTTGGCAGGTAAAAACAAAACTGTAAAAGTATAAACTCTTGCTCTCAAGTCAGTTCTAAGAGAAAAAGGAAGGTGTGCATGTGTGTACGTGTGTGTGTGTGTGTGTGTGTGTGTGTGTACACGCATGTGTTAGAGGTAGGGATTGAGAGAATATTGAAAAGATAGCCAAAAATATATTTCCCTTGGCTGGATCACCAAAATGCATTGAAGAACAGAATGTCTAATGTTTAACTTCAAGGTATTTGTGGAACCCCAAAAGTAATTCATCTGTTATCATGAATCCTCAATAAAAGTTGGCTATTGTGGCTTTTTGTTGATGGTATTTTGAAAGAGTGAATGAATTAGGGTTGTGTCCATCTCACCAACCATGGAGAAGGGATAGCGTGTACGGGCTAGATTAAAAAGAAATAGAAACATAGCTTGAGGTGAGACACCTGTTAATCTTTATTCCCTGTGTTCCGCTAGCCTCAGACAAGCATCTTTAGGGACACAGAGTCATAGAGATAATATTTTTTGTGAACTTAGTTTAAATCTTAAAGGACTGTATAACTTCAGTTTAAAGCTGGGTTTATGCTTGCAAATAAAATTTGTGTATATTATATAATCGAAATAAAACGGAATGATTAGATGACTTGATACAGAAGTATTTATAAATGTGAACTAATGACTAAATTAGTCATTGTAAAGTCTTACCAACTTAGTTAATAGATGTCAAGGAGTTTAAGGAAGAGAGAATTGAATTCACCCACACAGGCTCTTATAACTAAAATCTGAGAGTTTTTCATTAACACGACTTTACTTTTTTATAAAACAATTTCCTTAGGAAGATATGATTGAAAATAACTTACCGTAGTAACTGATAGTATTAACTTTATCCTAATATGATAGAAGACTACTAAAGTTAACCTAATTAGAGCATAATTGAGATCATTGAATGACCACTTATTCTTTAAAGCTCAAGATAGCTAATTCCTAATCCCTGGTGCTTGTGAATGTTTATTTGGCAAAAGAGACTTTGAACATGTAATTTAATTAAGGATTTGAGATGGAGAGATTATCCTGGATTATCTGGTTAAGCCATAAATGTCCTAAGTGTCCTTATAATACTCAAGAATGATTCCAATCCAGTGAAATCTGAATCAGTGTTAATTGAGTAAGTGAACAAAAGAAGTAGTTTAATACTATTAATACTATAATTCAAAAATTGTCAACTCTCACTGAATTTTCAATATATACCAAGAATTGTGGTAAAGTAATTTATATTACCTTATTTAACTCCTAGGAATTAACCAAACATATGCAAAGAAGTGGGATTGATACTATTGCCACAGATAAAGAAACTGAGATTTTTGAGAGGTTAATTTCTGTTTCTATGTTACATGGTTAGTGAAGAATGGTTCTCAGATTCAGACCCAGATCTGCCTGATTTTAAAGCCTGTGTTCTTAATTGCTAGACTAGACTCCATATATAGAGAAAATACAAATGGAAAAATTTTATCATTAAAAAATTAACATGCACTCAATATAATCGATTTCACGAATAAGGAAATCTCTGACAAAAAGGCTAAAGATAATTTGTGAGCTTCTTGTCTACAGATTATTGTTAAATATTTTAATGGTTATAATGAATAGAAACATCTGCCAAGTACTCTTATGCTTTTCATATCTTTGCATATAGCTACATTTTTTTCCAAATAGAATCCTATATTTCATATCATGTGGTAATCTGTCTTTTCTTTTCATTTTGTACCACTCCATAGGTATTAAAGTCTATTCTGTTATTTTCTTATCTTTGAAGATAAAAATATCATGGAGCAGATCTGAAAATACTACTTCACTTTTCTTATAAATGGTCTAATTAATAAGTTCTTATAACACTCTTTTAATTTCATTAATAAATTATTTAAAAAGAAATAAAATAACATTTATGTCTAATGAACATATCCATGCACCAAAATAAAATAATGTGTAAATGTATTTTGCAAACCATAGTATTTTAGAGGTGAAGGAGACATTTTGCTTCTAACTATTTGTATAGCTACTTTGTAATATAAACAGTACTTTTATTTTCTTTACTTAATTTGCAGTTATCAACAAGACTCTATCTGGCAAGGTAAATGTCTTATTTCTATATTACATATAAAAACGACTCAGTATTTTTACAAACCCATTTGCTTCATAATTGGCAACTCAGAATAATAGAATTCTGACTTTAAACCCAGTGCTTTCCCAGTATTTATTTTTCAATTCTATTTGTTTTTTATTCTTTGTTGATAATTATTCTCATATTTCAAAACATTAATGCTGCTTTCATATTTGCTTATGTCTCATGAAGTGGTTAAAATTTTCTAATGCATATAATGTAAGCTAGAGGGCACAAAACAGAATAACTTAAAATTTTGGGAAGGTTAAATGAGAAGCACATTCAGTATAGGTTCTAAGTGATTGCTCACGCTCATGGAATACATGCAGTCTTGGATTTCCTACTTAAGACAGATTATGCTGATATTTAATGTGTGAAAAATTGAATCTCATGGATTTATTAAAAAAATTTCTATAAAATGATGTTGCAACTCTTAGGTGAGTAGTGATTCTAAAATTTCAGCAACTTTTCTCTAATTTGATATTTTTAGAGAGGTTACTAACCTGCACTCTCAAAGCCCAGTAATCTATCTCACAAATAGAGTCGGTCTTCTAGTAATGAAAATTTATTTAACTTTTAATACAGAAATCAAAGATAATGTTTTCTAGTGGGCTGTGTGTTTTGAAATGATAATCAGAAAAAAAAAAATGGCCTTTTTTGCCTACCGTTTAGTTCCCTTTAGGATACTGTAAGACAACTATGGAAACTATGGTGTTCTATTTCCAATAGAATATTGGAAATATTCCCAATTTTACCTTTATAATAATTCTTAGTTTTAACTGCCTTTACATTTTTTTCCTTTCTCTGAGTTAGTATTAACTAAAGAAAGAAAATGCAATTTTAAAGAAAAGCAGTTTGCAGCTAAATAAAATCTTGGGGATGCCTGGTGGTTCAGTTGTTAAGCATCTGCCTTCAGCTCAGGTCATGATCCTAGAGTCTGGGGATCAAGCCCTGCATCAGGCCCCTGCTCAGTGGGGAGCCTGCTTCTCCCTTTCTTACTCCCCCTGCTTGTGTTCCTTTTTTTACTGTGTCTCTCTCTGTCAAATAAATAAATAAATAAAATCTTAAACAAACAAACAAATAAAATCTTGTCTGGGGAACCCATAAATAAGGTGGTTAGCTATATAATAAGGAACTTTTATATAATAAGGGGATTTTATATTTTCGTATCAAAGGAAATTTAATCCAAACAAGTTTTAGAACTTTGGAATTAATCTCGATACACATAAGACCAATATATATTGCAGAATTAAAGTAATGGTTAGCTTGTTTAGGGTAATATTTTCTTTGAATGGTTTTAAATACATGTCCTACAGGCTATTTTATTATGTTTGGTGAGTAAAGATGTACAAATATTAAAAAAAAGAAAAAGAAAAAAAGTGAAAAAATGAAGAAAAAAGGGCATCATAATAAAGGGAAAACATTCATCCTTAAAAGTTTTCTTTATAGACATTAGCTGTACATCTAGCCATAACTTGCTCTGGGGATTAGTTCATCTAGCCATAATTTGTCTAAGGAGACAAAAGGAACACATCATATCTTGATTGGTTTTATGGCAATTGGTTCATTACTTTCTACTTCTTTAATAAAATGTATATATGGCATTATAGTAAAGAATCTAAAATAAATGAGATGTCTTAATTTTATTAATAGCTAAAATGATTTAAAAGTATTTGAATGTAATTTTGAATTTCTTAAGAGTACCTGGTTTTATAAGGACATTAGACATAAATTTTATTATGCTTTTCCTTGTTAAAGTTCATCAATATTCTGATAAATAACAATAGGTTATTTTATTATGAAGTACATATCTTAGAAGTCATCAAATATTTATGAAGTAAAAGATGATTCAGAAAAAATTGATGATCAATAAATTATATGGTAAGGTGTCCCTCAATTTTTTTTTTTTAATTTTTGAAGTAATCTGTCAACTATTTGCAAAACCTTACAGTGATACCAGGATAGATTCAGGAAATGATAGTCATCCACATGAAGAGGGAACCCAAGTTTGTTATTTTTAAAAATAATACTCAATTGATTATTTTTATATATCTAAGCATTGATAGTGCACTTAAATATTTTATTATGTACTCAAGTACAATTCCATTTCTGTTCTAAATTGCATTTGAAATGTTCTTAGATCCCTTTTCTTCATTTAAAAAATGTAACAGTTAAATGTAAGAGTTAAAACAGTTCTAGTATTTAGATAATTTACAAAAATTGAGAACATATGTTAAAATCCATCAATGTTCATATGGCATCTTATTTTAAGGGAAAATCTTTGCCCAATAAATATGGCGTGTTGAATAAGAATCAGTTATGGGTTGCTCCACACACAAAGTATATTAATCTTCTTTTTGGAAAGTGAAGGTTGACAAAAATATTCATTTGATAGTCAAATGCCAGAAAAAGGGCAAAAAAGTCGACATTTCATATACAATAACAGGATTTAACTTTGCTCCCATTAGAATTCAGTTTTCCTTGAGGCTCTAACCTGCTGACAGAGAAGTAGGTGCCATGTGTATCCACAATTCAAAGTGATGGTGTATCCTTCATATCCTTGGTGAAGGATACACCATCTGGGAGGGGCTTGCAAAGAAAATTCTAGAAATCAGTTTTCTAACTCTTAGCCACTATCAACCTAGAGGATCGAAGTAGCTCTATTTAAAATTATAGATGGGATTTATTTTGGTAGAAATGATAGTATTGGAAAACTAGCTGCTTTAAGTAAAGAGGGGTAGCTTCACAACGAATGTCTGAACTTCCAAGAATTTATGTACCTCCAGAGTTTGTCACACTCCCAGAGCTTGTTGGGACATAACGTGTCTTGAGGGTTTCTCATAGGCCAATTGAGAACCACAAAATGGGAAGAATTAGTCATAAGTCATTTTGAAGGATCTGGCTCCGAATTTTCTTTCAGAAGGACTGATAGGAAAGGAGCAGACTGATAAACTTTAAGAAAAGCTTCCTGGCAATGAGAAGTATCCCAAAAATCTACTGTGGTTTCAAAAAAGATCTTTGGCCAGAGAGCATCAGCGGTATGTGATTAAAATACCTGTTAAATAAGACTAAAGACATTCCTGAACATTTTCCCACATACTCACCCTTTACTAATCCTGAAGGTATTGAAAACCTGTCAGACTGCTTTCAGGTATGAAGGACTGACCCAAATAAGGATAAAAAAAGTCAATCTTGCCTTCTTCACTAATGTAGGAGTTTGGCCTGAAGCTAGAAGGAGCAGGTGAGGGATTGGAGCTTTAATTAAAAAGAAATGTTCAGAGTTTTTACCTCCACAAACATAGACATTTTTAAAATGTGTATAATTTTTTATGAGTGGAAGTGACTTATTAATATTAATACTTAGTTAGGTAAAAGTAATCAAGTCATGATATCTCCAAAGAACTGAATGTTTGTGTCTCCCAAATTCATATGATGAAGCCCTAACTCCCAATGTAATGTATTTGGAGATGAAGGCTTTGAAAGGTAATTAGATTTAGATAAGGTAATAAGTGTGGGTCCCCCATGACAGGATTAATATCCTTGTAAGAAGAAGAATAGACCAGAACAGAGTCTCTCTGTGCCATGTTAAGTCCCAGTGAGAAGAAAGCTTTCTGTAAACCAGGAGAAAGGGCTCTCAGCAGAAACCAAATCTACTGTTACCTTCATCTTGAACTTCCTAGTCTTTAGAACTGTGAGAAATAAATGTCTATTGGTTAAGTTACCAAATTTATTATATTTTCTTATAGCAACCTGAGCTGACTAAGACAGGACCTCTGGAAAACTAGCCCTAGAATTTAAATGGACAGTGCAAGATTTAAAAAGAACCACATATATTTTTGTTTCTAATTAATAACCCAGACTTAACTACCTGAAAATTATTTTGCTATTTTCCAAAAATGCCTGTCAAATAAAAGATAAATAATGTAATAGTGCATTAATTTGTATAATCAGAAGGTTAGATTAACAATGTGTCAGAGATACTCCTTTTAAAAAACTCTAAAGCTAAATTGCTTTGTATCTTTCACTGAAATTCTTTGTTCTGCTTCACTCCATTACTCCCCTTAATTGACTTTCTCAGTCTATATTTCATTCCTAAAGAAATATTTATCAGTGAGAAGTGAAACCAATTAATAGCCATTTTGACTACAAATTACAAAGTTTTGTTCTTCCTGTTTTTATTTTAAATTGAATTATTCAATCTTTGATTTGTTATCAAGTAAATCCATACTTTCTCTTTTTGATTGGTCTGCATATACCACTGACACTGAGATCCATGTGAAAAGAATGCTGATATGGCAATGACTTCCTGGTATATTTTGGTCTTTTGATGAATCTCCGGAGTAAAGTTATAAGGTCCTCCACCTAACATGGACTGTCAGTTATACTAGAAACTGCATCAACTTGTCAATGCTTTATTCTATTAATATAAATACCTCCCTCTCTATATCTAATGCATCTTTATTTTCTGTGGTTTATCATATTCCTGAGCAGAGGAGGTAGGATATATAGAGAAACATACATCTACAAGTAGTGAAAAAGTAAAGCAAATATCATGTAGCATGGGAAACACCTGATAATTGACTTTTCTGGATATTGTAAAATAAATAAAGGACTAAATAACTAACTAACTAACTAAATAAATAAATAAATGGCAGCCAGTAAAAGTTACAGCCTTCTCTCCATTTCCCTTGTTGGTGAACACACGTATCTCATTAGAATAAGGCTGGCTTGGCTTCAAATCATCATTACCCCTTGTTGGACAATGTAGCAAGTTACCTAAACTCTCCTGGTTTCCATTTTGTAGAGTTACAGTCATAGATACTTCGTACACTTGAGTTGTTACAGAGATTACTGGGATATATATTCCAGTCAGTAGCAGTTTTTATTAATCTTATTCTTCCTTGTCCTCTTCCTCATTATCATTTGTTTCAATTTATAATGCTACTTAGGTTTTAACTGTTCTTATGGAAGTTTCATGGGACAATATCATTTTAAAAAATCATTTAGATACAAAATCAGAAATAAATACTTGAGTTATAAAATTAGAACTTTCAGTCTTTTGGATACTCACATATATGTTTATAATATTTTTCATTTTTTATGTATCTTAGAAACTTATAAATTCATAATAAATGCTTTAAAATATTATTGATCTAAAATTGTTAATACTGTGCAACATTAGGAAGTTGATCATAGATCCTAGCGGTTTTCAAGACTCTATGGACCTTTTGTGATCAAAAACATGACAGGAACAAAGTCAACCACCTACATTCATCATTAAAGTTTAGTGTTTAAAGTATTTAAAGGAAAAATTTTAACATAAATCCATATGTTAAAACAAAAGAAAGTTTCAAATAAAAATGTAAGTTTTTATCATAAGAAATTAGAAAAATAATGTAAAATTATACTCAAAGCAAGCAAGAAGTTGGAAGTAACAGACAAGAGTAAAAATAAATAAAATTATAGAAAAAATAGAAAAAAATAAGTGAAATCACAAGCTTATTCTTTGAACAATAAAATTGATGAAACTCTAGCCAAACTAAAAAAGAAAACTAGAAGATACAGAATACAAATATGAAAATAGCTGAGGAAATAATTACCAAAAAGAATGCTATGAAAAAGTCTATGTCCATAAATATGACAATTTGAATTGCTTAACAGACAAAAACTATCAAAACTCACTCAAGAAAAACAATTAACATGAAACAAGTAATAACTATTGAAGACATTGAATTTGTAGTTAAACAACAAAGCGAATTTCAGGGACATAGTTTCACTGCAGATGTCTACCAACCATTCAAGGAATAAATAATAGCCAGTGTTACCAATTCTCTTATAGAAAATCGAAAAAAAAAATACTTTCTTACTCATTTTATGGACCTGTAATTACACTAATACCAAAACAAAACCAGAATTACATGAAACAAAACTTAATAGAACAGTAATCTTTATGGACAAAGATGCAAAAGCACACAACCTAATATAAGAAAATCTAAAACAAAAATACATAAAAAGAATAATGTAACATGACTGAGGTTTATTCCAAGTATGCAAAGCTGATTTTATATTAAAAACCTAATAAATTTATTTCAGCATATTAATTAACTGAGAAGAAAACTCGTGATCATAAAATATGCCATAAAAACTCAAGGATAGCACTCATTCATATTTAAAAATCTCAGCAGACTTGAAAGAGAAGGCAACTTATCTTTTAAAATTTATTTATTTTTATGTATTTTATTATTATGTTTTAGAAGGCAATTTTTTAATCTGATTAAAGACTTCTACAGACTTTGCAAGCAAACATTATACTTAATGATGAAATATGAATATACTCCACCCACTTGCCCCCATCACTGCCCTGCCTGTATTGGAAACAAAGCAAGGATGTCTTTTCTCATCACTTCTTCAACATCCTACAGAAAATAATAGTACAATTAGAAAGTTAAAAAAATAGAAATAAAAGGCATATATATGATACAGGTCTTTTACCTCTTTGGTTGAATTTACTCCTAGGTATTATTATTATTAAAATTATTATTTAATTTCTCTTTTTGCTGCTTCATTATTAATGCATTGGATTTCTATATATTGATTTTTGCATTCTGCAACCTTGCTGAATTCATTTATTAGTTCTAGTAGTTTCTGGGTAGAGTTTTATATATATATATATTATCATGTCATTTGCAAACAGTAAAAGTTATATTTCTTTCTTACCAATTTGGATGCTTTATTTCCTTTTTCTTGTCTGATTGTTATGGCTAGGACTTCCAGTACTATGTTGAATAAAAGTGGTGAGAGTAGACATCCTTATCTTATTCCTGACTATAGGGAAAAGCTCTGTTTTTCAACACTAATTATGGTGTTAGCTGTAAAAACTATAAAACACCAATGAAAGAAATTGAAGACAATATAAACAAATGGAAAGATATTCCATGCTCATAGATTAGAGGAACAAATATTAAAATGCCCATACTACCCAAAGCAATATATACATGTAATGCAATCCCTATCAAAATACCAATTAATAGGGTCCATGTTTAAAGGAATGAGGCTGATACAAAAGCGAAGGTTAAGCAAAGCTTTATTTCACACAAAGCATCAAGAATTATACTGGCAGGCCAAGGTCACTTCTCAGGAGAGAGAAAATGACACTGCCTAAAATTTCTCAGGCTAGCTTTTATAGGGCGACTCCCCAAATCACAAGCTAACCAGGGTTAATTTGCACTTCTATTGTTCCAGGAACCAGGAAGTTGAGGGCATTTGGGCATTCCCATTTGGTCCCACGTACCAGTAACCGGTTGCCCATTCTTAGTTTGCATCCCCATTGCTCAGGGTCTGGAGGTTGGGGTTTAATTGAGGGGGTGTCACCCCCAACCTGGCTCACCTTTGTTTTCCAAGGGCTGTTTGCCCATATTTCCTGGAGCTGTTTTTCTAAGTAAATAGCAAGGTGGCTTGGATTTTTAAATAGGTCCTTATATCAATAGCATATTTCACAGAAATAGAACAAACAATCCTAAAATTTGTGTGGAACCACAAAAGACCCCAAATAACCCAGGTGATCTTAAGAAAGAAAACAAAGCTGGATATACCATAATTCCAGATTTCAAGTTATATTGCAAAGTTATAGTAATCAAAACAGTATAATACTGGCACAAAAATAGAATAGATCAATAGAACAGACTAGAAGGCCCAGATATAAATCTATAATTTTATAGTCAATTATCTTTCACAAAGGAAGGAAGAATATGCAATGAGAAAAAGTCTCTTTAACAAATGGTGTTGGGAAAACTAGACAGCTACATGCAAAAGAATGAAACTGGACCACTTCCTGAAGCCATACATAAAAATAAACTCAAAATGGCTTAAACACCCAAGGGTGAGACTTGAAAGCATAAACTTTCCAGAAGAGAGCACAGGCAGTAATTTCTCTGACATCAGCTGTAACAGTATCTTTTTAGATATGTCTCCCGAGACAAGGGAAACAAAAGCAAAAATAAAGTATTGGGACTACATCAAAATAAAAGCTTTTGCATAGTAAAGGAAACAACTAACAAAACTAAAAGACAACCTACTGAATGGAAGAAGATATTTGCAAATGACATATCCAATAAAGAGTTAGTATCTAAAATATATAAACAACTTATGCAAGTCAACACCAAAACCCCCAAATAACCCAGTTCAAAAAAACGTGCAGAAGTCATGAACAGACATTTCTCCAAAGAACATGTCCAGATGATCAAGAGATACATGAAAAGATACTTAACATTACTCATCATCAGGAAAGTACAAATAAAAACCATATGAGATATCACCTCACACCTATCAGAATTGCTAAAATCAGCAACAAAAGAAACAACAAGTGTTGCTCAGGATGTGGAGAAAAAGGAACCCTCATGCAATGTTGAATTGGTGCAGCCACTGTGGAGGACAGTATGAAGTTCCCTCAAAAAATTAAAAATAGAACTACCCTATGATCCAGCAATCAGACTATTGGGTATTTACCCCAAACAATACAAAAACATGAATTCAAAGGGATATATGCACCCCCTCTATTTATTGTAACATTAGTTATAATAGACAAATTATGGAAATAGACCAAGTGTCCATCAATAGATGAATGGATAAATAAGATGTGGTATATGAATATTATTCAGCAATAAAAAAGAATGAAATTTTGTTATTTGCAACAACGTGGTTGGATCTAGAGAATATAATGCTAAGCAAAATATGCTAGTGAGAGAAAGACAAATATCATATGGTTTCATTCATATGTGGAATTTGAGAAACAAAATAAATGAACACAGGAAAAAAAGAAGGGACAAACCAAAAAACAGACTCTTAACTATAGAGAACAAACTGAGCATTACCAGTGAGGAGGTGTGTGAAGGGACTGGTGAAATAGGTAGAGGGATTACGTGTATACTTATCTTGATGAACACTGAGTAGTATATAGAATTGTTAAATCACCGTATTGTATACCTGAAACTAATATAACACTGTATGTTAACTACACTGGAATAAAAATATATTTTTAATGATTTATTTATTTGAGAGAGAGAATGCATGAGCTGGTGGAGTGGCAGAAGGAGAGAGAGAAAGAGGGGAAGCAGACACCCCACTGAGTGGGGAGACCATCCAGCTAAATCTTAGGACCCTGAGATCATGACATGAACCAAAATTAAGTCAGATGCTTTACTGACTGAGCCACTCAAGCAACCCATAGAATCAAAAATATTTTTTAAAAAGGTATGTGTATTGGAAGAGAAGAGGCAAAACACTCTTGACAATAATTAAAGGAGACATAACTTAATATATATAATTATATATAATATATAACTATATATATATTTACATGATTTTCATGGCTGAAAAACTCAATATTGTTAAGATGTCAATTCTCCCCAAGTTGATCTGTGGATTTAACAGAATACCAGTCACAATCCCAGCAGCATTTTATGTAGATTTGAACAATTTGATTCTAAAATATCGATGAAAATGCAGAGAACCTAGAACAACTGAAACAGATTTGAAAAAAAAAAAAGGAAAAATAGGGAATCTGACAATCGAGCTGCATAAATATAGACAAATAGCTTTTGACAAAGTTGTAGAGCAATTCATTAGAGAAAGAATAATTTTTCCAGGAAATTGTGTTACAAAAGCTAGATGTCCATATAAAAAAAAAAACATATGCTTGAACTATAGCTCACAGCTTACACAAAAATTAATCATAGCCCAAAATTGATCATAGCCCTAAATAGAAAGGTAATTATATAAAATATAGGGAAGAAAATATAGGAGAAATTCTCCACGAATTTGGGTTAGTAAAAGAAGTTTTAGATATGACAGTAAAAATGTAATCTGTAAAGAGAAACTAAATTGGGCTTTGTCAAAATTGAAAACTTTTAATCTGTGAAAAACACTGTTAAAAGAATGAGAAGACAAGTCACAGAATCAAAATATTTGCAAATCATATTTCTCATGAAGACCTTTTATTCAATATATATAAACGACAATAAGAAATAAAAAGGAAAACTGAATTTAAAAGAATAGGTAAATATTATAAGCAGACAGTCCCAGTGAAGTTATGGTAAATAAGCATATGAAAAACTACTAATATCATTATAGGTAAAGAAATACAAGGTAAAACTACAATGAGATACTGCTACAATACATTGTTGCTGGAATGCAAAATTGTACAGCCAGTTTGGAAAACAGTTTGGCAGTTTTTCATAAAGTTAAACATTTTCTTACCATGTAACCTGGCAATTCCACTCCCAGGTAATTATCTAAAAGAAATGGAAACTTGTCTTCACACAAAAACCTTAAGTTAAGTTTTCATAGAAACTTTATTTGCAATTGGTAAAGGTTGGAAACAACCCAGATGTCCTTCAGACTGAGTGAATAAACAAATTGTGGTACATTCATACAACAGACCACTATTCAGCAATAAAGAGAACTACTGATTCAATAAAAACTTGGGTAAGTATTAGATGCATTCTTCTAAGTAAAAGAAGCTACATGCATAAGATTTCATAGTCTTTAATTCTATTTATATGACAATCTGGAAAAGGTAGAAAAGGAATGGAAAACACACAAATATTTGCCCAGATTTGTGGGTTTGGGGATGTGTTTGACTATAAGTCGGAACTGTGGAGGGATTTTTGGATGATGAAGGTCTTCTATAAGGAAATGTAGTATTGGAAACATGACTCAAAACTCAAACAACTGTATACCACAAAGAACATATTCTGTCACACATAAAGATACATTTAACAAGATCAACTATAGTGTAGAGGGAATCCAACAAGGAATGCAGATTGTAGCAAACAAATCTAAATTATGAATGAATCTTATAACCATAGTAAAGCAGGTTGGGAGAAGGGATATGTCCTAACTTTGGCAAATAGCATTTAACTGGATGTTGTAAAGCTAAAGATGAAAAGAACACAAACAATGTCCTGTTTTGGCAAAATTGTTTCTCCCAGCGCTGTGGTTTATCACATTATAAGCTGTATGTATGCTAGTGTTGAACAAATAGGCATGTTTTATGTATTGATAGTCATGATTTTTACTGTGTGAGAAATTATAAATAATGGAGGATAAAATTGCAGGGCAGGGTTAGACTGAAGTTATCAATATGAAGATAGATAATAGCCAGAGAGAGAAAGCACACCCATCCAGATCTCAGTTTTTAAATATTATTATTCAACTAAGAGAATCAGGGCTCTTTGGAGAAGTGGTTAATTCCAGGGCTGGGTCAGGGAAAAGTACAGTAGACCATTTAATACACTAGTGTACATTATACCTATTCTAATAATTAGTTCCTACATTACAATTTAGTGAACTGGTCTTTCTCTCTTATGTATAATATTGACTTGGACTAATTCAAATGCTTCAGAGATGGAAATGGTTTTGGAAAATGCTATTTAACTTATTTAGCAAAGGAAAGGAAATATTAAATAATACCTGTCTTCACAATCACAGGGTTATATATAACTTGTCTGCCAATAACAACCAAGAAACAGGGGAGTCTATTATATTTCATCCCCTAAACTGTAAAATTGCCATCATCCTACTATTTACAATATCTGGGATGAAACAAAATATGAATTGTAGGGGTGTGAGGTCTTGAAGAGTTTCTAGTGCAGATTATGTTGTGGTAAGTTCAGTTGTGAATTTGGTTGCATGCACACAAAAAATCCTCATTTCAAAGCTAATAATTTGCCTATCTTGAGGGTTCATGAATATGACCTTTTATTTGCTTTGAAGGGGATACTGTACTCACTATAAATATTTACTTTTTTATGTGTGAGCTACATGATTAAACACACAGGCGATGAAAGGTACAAAGAGAGTGTGTATCAGCAGGTACCAACGCCTCGATCTTACAGCACATTTGTCTGTTTTCTTATTTATCCTTTAAAACACTAACATTTTGAGACTGACAGCTAAATGACAGCCTAGAAGACTGTGTATATATATTCAACATCTTTGAAGAACTGAACAATAATTCAAGAAGATTACTATTGTAGTGCTAGCAACAACACAAGAATCATTCAACTAGAAAATATAATGGTTCATATACCTTTTAAACTATTACTAATACACATTACTTAGAACAATGTATCTACTGGGGTTAAAGTGTTTTTTATTTTAACTTCAAGCAGTATTTCTACAATGCTTTCAATTTTGGTTTATTTAAAAATAAAATAACACAAATGTTGCAATTAAGAAATAGAATGATAAGATACATTATGACATCCTGCTGCTTTATTATAAATTACCTCAAAATAAAGAGGAAAAGTCCATCAAAGCAATTGTTGAAGTTGATTCCCATTTTATCCATAATAGTACATGAAACACATCTTATGTATAAATAGCCTGTAATTATTTTTATGTTTTATACTTGATACTTATACTACTAACTTTTTTTCTGGTTCCTTCTAGCATGATTACCAGAATGTCTGAAGGACCTAAATAGAAGGGTAATTTAGAAATAATATATTCTTAATTATGTGTTGTGATAAGGTGGGATGTTGGTGAAGAAAATGGGTCTTAAGAGGCAATTTTTTAAACGCCTGAATGAGAAAAACATGTCCACAAATTATAAGCAGAGTTTTTTTTTCTTTTTTTTTAAAAGATTTTAATTATTTATTTGACAGAGAGAGAGAAAGCACAAGCAGGGGGAGCAGAGGAGGAAGAGGGGGAAACAGATTCCCCACTGAGCAGGGAGCCCGATGCAGGACTGGATCCCAGGACCCCAAGATCATGACCCAAGCCAAAGACAGACATTTAACTGACTGAGCCACCTAGGTGCCCCTATAAGCAGAATTTTAAGAATCTTTGGAGACAATTCAAAAGAGACTGAGTCAGGGAGATAACATGAACTCTGAAATACTTTCTAAAAATCCCTGCAATCCATTCTTTTCTGATGAATCAAGGTAGGCTTTTCTTGATTACAAGGAATTTCTGCTGATAGAAGAAATCTATGGTAGATAAAGGGCGGGGTGTTGGTTTGAGAGGTGGTAATACAGAAGGAAAAATCAGTAAGTAATGCCTTCTAAATAGTGTCTTTCTATTTGCTTTCTAAATTCCACCTAGTCCCAGAAATATATGATTCACTAAAATAACTATGAGTCTTCTTGCTCAAACATAATTTCTTAAGACTTTAATCTTGTGATTTAACAAAAGAAGTATAGTTTTTAAAATGACTTGTGATAATGTGATGACTTTTTTCCTTTGCTGTTTATTAAATAAGTTGATTAATTAGAAAAAATAAAAAAATAGTCACATTTTTTCTGTTGTGGCTTATACAGCTTCTAATGTTATTTAAACTTGAAGAAGGTTTAGATTTAACTTAATGTTTATTTAAGTGAATGTACAGCATTAATGTTATTAGTAGAAATATAATGTCAAAATAACTTTATGAATAACTTTAAGTCATCTGGAAACTCTGGAATTTAAGAGAAGTCAACAGATCTAGAGAGGAAAAAGTGGTATCATATCTTTCACAGCCCAATGTTCTGTATGCTGTAAGCACTTTTGAAAATGGAAATTATTTTACAAATTTAGGTTTTATTATTGTTCTTGCTATTATGGTGAATGCTCTAAGAATTTGTAAACTTAGACCAAAATTTTTTCACAATCTCCTCTTTAAAATTTTTACTTCTTACTTCATGACTTTGTTTAATTCTGGGAAAATGATGGTTACTATACAGCAGTGGAATATAGATTTCAATAATGAGAAGGCTTTGACAATCATATTCACTGTTGTATCCCTAGTACCTAGAACTGAGTACAAAGATGCAAGTCGGGAGGCCAGGTAGGAAGCTAGTTCATAGAGTTGGTACGTGATGATAATGGCTTGGACCAGGGTTAGTTGTAGTGGAAGTGGTGACAGGTGGTCAGATAATGAATATATTGTGAATGTATAGCCAAAAGATTTTGATAAATAAACTGTTTTTTTAAGGTAGGAGAGAGAGGAGTCAATGATAATTTCATTAAATTTTTTTTTTGTTTATTTTTTGGGCTTAAGCTGTTGAGATGATTTACTTTCCACTCACTGAATAGACACCTGGTTATATGACTCTGAGACTGAAGCATAGATGCTGGGTTGAGATACAAATTCAAGGAAGTCTGTGTGTATACATTGCAGTGAAGCCAATATATTGGATATAATGACAAAAGGAGTGGTATAAATAGGAAGAAGAAAAGTTTCAAGAATTGAGACCTGGAACATTCTTGACAAAGGAGACTGTCCAGCAACACTTGCATGTAAGAGGAAGAAAGACCTGGGCGAGGAATTCAGGCACATGGAGGTCACTGTTTATGCTCATAAGGACAGTTTAGGTGAAGTGGGTTTGGGTTAAAACCAAGTTAAAGTGGATTCTGGGAATTGGAAGAGAGGAATTAACCCTAATGAAAGTAATGCACTTTTGAGGAATTTTGCCATAAAAAGGAGATTCTGGTAGTAACTGGTGAGGGGGGGAGTGGGATTATGAAAATTATAGCATGGGAGAAGCTATTTACAATTAAAGGTTATGCTGAGTTTAAGAGATTATGTTTCTATTCATGAAACTTCTGATGTTACTCAAATTTATTAATAAATTTTATGAGTAGTTAAATACATGTATGTGTGTTTATGTGTATAGATGTATGTGAATGATTGAACATGTGTGTATATGAAAATTGGAACTTGGAAACAAAGTTAACTTCATCTCTGGAAGTAGTGCATTAGGTTGCTGATGGCCAGGGCTTTTGAGTTAGAGTAGGGTTAAAGTGTGCTACTAAATAAACACTAATACCAGCATACCTTTTTGGAGTACTGTTTATGTTTCAAGTCTTCTTAGTGTTTTATCTGCCACTTAATTCTTTTTTTTTTTTTTTTAAGATTTTATTTTATTGACAGAGAGAAACACAGCTAGAGAGGGAACACAAGCAGGGGGAGTGAGAGAAGGAGAAGCAGGCTTCTCGCCGAGCAGGGAGCCCGATGTGGGGCTTGATCCCAGGTCTCCGGGATCATGACCTGAGCTGAAGGCAGTCGCTTAACCAACCGAGCCACTCAGGCACCACCCTCTGCCACTTAATTCTTAAGAGGTTCTTATAACATGGGTGTTATTATCACATCCATTTCACAGACAGGAAAACTGAGATGCATAAAGATGAAGTAAATTGTTCTCAGTTATATGGATCTTATGAGGTAAAGCTGTCTCTGACTTTATGTTTCATTACTATTTTACAGCTATATTTGCTCAGCCTTTACTTTTAAAAGTAATCTATAGCTATTATAAGAGAGCTTAAAAAATTAACAGCATCCTTATATATCTCTTCAAGGAAAAAGTTACTACATTTAATTTTCCAGTCCAATTCAGCAGAGACTTCAGTAAAAGTTGAAGCATAACCAGCATGATTCATAACTTTTGTTGAATCAAAGTATGTAAAGTTCAGACAATGTAGTCTTGTGATAGTAGAAAGCAATCTAAAGTATGAATAACCTTTTATTAATATTTGTTCAGTAAGTCATACTGCAGATAAATAATCAAAGTCAGATTTCTTGGATGGAAATTCTTCTCTCAGGAATACCCTTAAATAGGAAGAGCCTGCTTTAAAAATCATCTTGCCTAATCAACAGCTTCTGCTCCCATGGGAGGTCTTCTCAGCTTGCAATCATTCTTGGATAGAATTATCTGAATTTGTTTTTGATTTACTAAATGCTCTTCCTTCATTACATATAAATTCACTGCTAAATACGAATGCATTTACTCCATATTAGTTGGGCTAAAATGCAGACCATCATGTTCCCCACACTAGATCTTGCCTATATTGTTGTTGTTTGACTTTGGTGCTCTTTGGGGAGCCATTCTAGGGGCACATTTATGAGTAAAAACATCTTTGTAAAGTCACTGCTGCTAATTCTCTGCCTCTTAATTGGGTTCCCAAAGGAACTACTTTTTTTCTTTCTTTTTTTTTTTTTTTTTGTAACATGACCTCAGTAATTATGCGGGATAATCACACTTAGGTATTTTTATCTTTTTTTGTGTGTGTTAGAAATGGTTTTGGAGTTAGACAGGATCCTGCATCACCACTTCCTGGTTTTTCACTTGGTGGAAAGTATTGACCTTCTCTAAGCCTCAGTATATTCATGTGGGAAATGGGAATACTTTCCTTGAAGGTTGTGAAGACTAAAAATAATATATAGAACCACTGAATAGGAGCGTCTGGGTGGCTCACTTGAGCCCTGCATTGGGCTCCCTGCTGGGCACTAAGCCTGCTTCTCCCTCTCTCATTCTCCCTGCTTGTGTTCTCTCTCTAGCATGTTTCTCTCTGTCAAATAAATAAATATAATCTAAAAAAAAAAAAAAAAACCCAACAATGAACCACTGAATAGAATATCTGGTATTTCCAGAAGGAATTTTAAAACTTTTGCATGTTAAATGATATTTTTGTGAAAAGATTTCTGTGACAGTTAAATTAGACAAAGTGTACAAAGCTCCTGATGTAGAGATTCAGATAATTTTAACAATTGTTTCTCTACTTTAGGTATAATACATCTTATTAATTCAGATATCGACGGCGATATCAGTATGTTATATTGCTTGTAATAATCCTACAATTAATATTTTTCTATCAGTCAGATTGGGAAAAGAAAAAGATTAAAGTTTACTTTAAGTCAAAAAGGAAGAATATAATCAAATAAATCAATCCATAGTAAATAAAATGTTACCATATAAAAAGGGGATCAGCTAAGGACAAAACAGGACAAAAATAGCCAACAATTTCACTAGAAGAATCAGGCCAATATATTTGAATGAGGCGGTATATTATAGTGGATAAGAGCTCAAATTATAAGGACATACAGATAACTGGATTTGGATCCTGGCTCTGGCAAATATATATATGTATATATATAATTTATACATTAATAACTAAATATATTTATTAATATATAGTAATTACATAAATATAAATAATTATAAATATAATAATATTATTAAAATTTAATAATTTATATACTATATATTATATAAAATACATATTTATCTATATTTAACATTCTACAGTGTAATTTCCCTCAGTGTAGGAGGGATATTATAATAGCATCTTCCTGAAAGGTGATTTATGTCTGACTAATTAATAAAACAATTCCAGGCTTGCCATAATCATTTAATTAAATCTTGCTTTCAGTAGACAGTCTTATGGTTAAGCACATAAGTAAAATACACTTATTGCACTGAAGGCAAATTTACCTTCTTAATGCAACTAACCCCATTAAACTACTATAATCATCAAAGGTTATCTACTCCCATAATTACAGAAAATAATTTTAAAGGATTGAATAGGATTATTTCTTGCAGAAATGCAACTACTTCTCTATGACTCTTGCCTCTTGCTTGACTTATATTTAAATTTTCTATATTTTTTAATTGATACTAATAAATTACCTCAATGGGTCTCAAAAATGCTCACGTATTTTTATCAAGCATATAAGTTCAGATGTCATATATTGAATAGAAACTGCTCAGTAGAGGACCTATGAATATATTTTTAAGAAGCAACCCATCAATAATTATCCACACCATAATATGAAACTTCTGCTTTATTACCTATGGAAGAGCTTGTCTTTTGCCTGAGAATACCAGACTCAAAATGGAGATCAAACAGATTAACCTCAACTATTAGTCTCTTTAATATGAATTTTTAATGACTTGGGTGATATATTTCAAGATAATAAATAATTGCTTTAAAATATAGGAACGTTGATTATGTAAAACCATTTTATCATCAAAATGTGCCAAGATAATACATAAAACCCAACATTTATCTCTTAAATGATCAAAAATACTTAAAATGAACATTTAAGCATGCTTAAATCCAGCTCTTTAGTCTCTGATATTCTTTATCGGCTCCAGAATGATAACCAATCATATTTTTAAAAATCTTGTCATCATCATAACTTTTAATATTCCCTGAAATATAAATTAAATATTCTCTAAATGTTCCTTTGATAAATTGGCATACACAGCATACTGGATATAATATTATTTCCAAATAATTATACTTGAATGAATAGAAAAGGAGAAAACAGTAGCTTTTTATGAACTGAATCATTTATCACACTGGTCTGAATTACTTTATGACTCATTTTTCTGTAGTGAAATGTAACTGCTACATGAATAATAGTAATGCTAAATTTCAACTGCCTATGATCCTAGAATCTCAAGATAAAATTAAGCTTTTTGAGGCAACAGTGATGAAAATTGGCCCCTTTCTTGATCCCCAGTCAATATTTAATTTGCAAAACAAATAAAAATTTCTTGGAAATTAATACTTTTAAAAACAAGTAGATAATATTACTTTTGTGCCAAAGTGTAACCAAATAATTATGTTGTGATTTTTCTTGCATAAAAAAATTGCAGTTAATGGGCACCTGGGTGGCTCAGTTGGTTAAGCCACTGCCTTTGGTTCATATCATGGTCTGTGAGTCTGGAATCGAGTCCTGCATTGGGCTCTCAGCTCCGCAGGGAGTCTGCTTCTCCCTCTATTCTTCTCCCCTCAAATGCTCTCTCTTATTCACCCTCTTTCTTTCCAATAAATACATAAATAAAATTTTTTAAAAGATTTTATTTATCTGGCAGAGAGAAACACAGCCAGAGGGGGAACACAAAGAGGGGGAGTGAGAGAGGGAGAAGCAGGCTTCCCGCTGAGCAGGGAGCCTGATGTGGGACTCTCGATCCCGGGTCTCCGGAGTCATGACCTGAGCCGAAGGCAGTCGCTTAACCAACTGAGCCACCCAGGCGCCCCCATAAATAAAATATTTTTAAAAAAATTGCAGTTAAAATAAAAAGCTTCTTGAAAGCATTTTGTATTACATAGATTAAAAAAATTGTCATCAACACAGAACATAATTACATATAATTTCCAAGACCATGTGAAATAGATATCTTTTTAAAACATATATTTAGATAACTCAGGGTCTATGTTAGCACTTCAAAAGTTTGTGGACTATTTGAGCAGTAGGGTCAAAATGATTCAGATAAGAAAACAAAATACCAAACTGGGTTATACATTGTTTAAATTCAATAGATAATCATTTAGAAATAAACTACTTTCTGAAGAGATCATAGATTTAAAATAAGAATTAACACATTTATTTTTAGTTTCTTTTTTTTAAAGATTTTATTTATTTGACACAGAGAGAGAAAGCCGCAAATAGGCAGAGTGGCAGGCAGAGGGAGAGGAAGAAGTAAGACTCCGGCTGAACAGAGAGCCCAGTGCGGGGCTCAATCCCAGGTCTTTGGGATCATGACCTGAGCTGAAGGCAAACGTCCAATTGACTAAGCCACCCAGGTGCCCCTATTTTTAGTTTTGATAGAAATACATATGAGGAAAAATCTTATAACTTTAGTGAAAATTCAAAGTCAGATTACTTATGAAAGTAAAGGAAGTCAAAATTGCCTTTATGGAACCATAAATTACTTTAAAATTAGCATAGGTTTAGATTTAATAATATAACTTTGTTTAATAGTTATGTTGAATATCAACTAATTAAAAATTTAATGAAAGTAAATTAATACATCAATATTTCCTGATGAAAATGTCAAGCACACATGAAATTTTATAAAAAGATTCAAGCCTCAAAAGACTGGAGAATTTTATAGAAATAATCATTATACTTACATAGTCTCCACAGAACATTTTGATGATAGCGGTTAACTTCAGAGTAGAACAAAAGAATTTTAGTAAGTGATCAGTTGCATAGGCTTGTTTTCCTATGTAGCTAGAAAGAAGTGAAGTTCACTGTTCAATCAAATTTATTTGTCTACCATTCACCTCAGTTTTTCAGGAAAGAAAAAGTAGGGTCAGTTCTGGATACAGCATGTCTTTATATACAGTATTTACACTGAGCTATCAGTCATAGGTGCGTAGGTAGAATTGTTGCATAAAATCAATAGAACCCCTGGTCTTGTGTTAAGAAACACACATGAGCCAACCAATGAAAGAAGTGTAATCTTTAGACAAAGCAGATGACTTATGGAAAGGTAAGTTGATTAACCACAAAGTTAATGATTTATTTTCTGCTTTATCATTTTTTAGATACTCTTTCTGGTACTCTGGCCTCTAGCTTCATGTTTCAAATTGCTAAGTTCTTTGTGCACCTATACTATTCAGTAATATTTTAAACTATGGTATATCTGGTCATAAATTAAAAAAATAATGTATCGAGATCAGAATTGAATGCCCAGAAATAAGTCTTTGGAGAAACCATATATATTCACTATCACTTTCACATTTCATATACATTTTCATTTCAATATTTAATTTTATTAGATTTTAAGGAAACAATTTAAAAAACACCTTCAAATTCTAATAAATTTTTAGGAAATACCTATCCTGATAAGTTTCATACATCGTTCCAGATATCACAAAATAAATATGAGTTATATCATTTTACTGCCATTTAATGAACAACACGGCGTTCATTTGGTCTATAAAACTGTAAAAGATTTTGAAAGTAAATTACAGATAAATAACTTTTATTAAAAGAACATAAAATTACAATAAGTATCAGTGGATCAGCATCCATAACTACTTTGCCCAAAATCAATCTGATGTTAAAATATGGCTAAAAATCACTAAGCAGGACATCTTAATATAATGTGTACACTGAACAGAAAAATATCTGTCTGCAACTTTCAATTCATAAGAATCTGATTAATCTCATAATATACTTGGTACCATGTAACATGTAAAGAAGCATTATGCCTGCTTTTGAAGAAGTTATACTCTAATAAGTCATTCTACATGCATGTGTGTACACATGTATATGTGTATAGCTGAGCCTGTGTCCATGTTTTGTGTCTGAATTTGTCCTATGTTTTCTCTGTGTATATTTAAAGAGATAATAATTACAAATAACTTTATACTTGTATGTATAGGATTCAGAATTAAAAACAAAGGAAAATGAATTTTTCAACTAAAAGTATAATTTTCTCTCTTTTTAAAAAAGATTTAAAAAAAAGATTATTTAATTTAGAGAGAGAGTGAGAGAAAGGGAGAGCATTAACAGGGGGGCAGCAGAGGAAGAGGGAGAGGGGGTAAATCCTCAAGCAGACTGCATTGAGCATGGAACCTGAAATGGGACTCAGTCCCAGGACATCCTGGGATCATGACTAGAGCCGAAATCCAGAGTCGGCCACTTAATTAACTGATCTACCCAGGTTCTCCCATTTTCTTTCTTATGATTATTTTCAAAAATTGTTTGATTTATAGCTTTAATTATACACTAAATATGTTAATGTGAAATGAAAATTTTCAAAATATTTGAGGCAAGCATATTTTCTCTAATAGTACCAGATAATTGAGAAAAAAGAGATTTGGCAATATTTCCTAATTTCCTGTCAGACAATGACTACTATTTTTACTCATCATTACCTTTTAACTTAGCTTTTTAAAAATGGACTCTTTTAATACTATGATGTCTGTGATTTCCTTATAACACTTCATGCAAAAAAAGTAGGGGACATACTAATCAAGTAGGCAAAATCTTGAAAGTCATTGAAGAGATGACAGTCCATTAGATAATTCCATTTTTGTTTATATTTGATTTTCATAATTTATTAAAGTTTGAGTTTAACTTATTTACTCATTTACATATGATTTGAGTAAATATATGGGAAGTAAGAAATGATAACAATAGTAGAGCTTTTACTCTATATTTGGCACTGTTTCAAGCAAATTTACTCACGTAAGTGAATTTAATTCTTACAACAACTTTATGGGCTAGGTACCGTTACCCATATTTTCATGAGGGGAACATTTAGGTACTATGTCGTCAGAAAATATGCCTAAAATTATATCATAAGCAGTACTTCAATGGAAATTTGAGCCTAGGCAGTCCAACATCAGTATCTATAATTTCAATCTCTGTTATACAGATATTCTGTTAAGAAATAAAACAAGGCAACAAATACATAAAATAACATTTAAAGGCACATTTATTGATTCAAAGGCATTTATAATTGGTAGATAGGTAAAATTCATAGAATACAAGATGAGAAATGATAAGTACCATAAGTAAGTTACTATATATACATATAATATTAATATTTATATTATATATTTTAAGTATTTTATTTATTTATTTGACAGAGAGAAATATAGCTAGAGAGGAAACACAAGCAAGAGGAGTAAGAGAGGGAGAAGCAGGCTTCCCACCGAGCAGGGAGCCCAACGTAGGTCTCCATCCTGGGACTGTGGGAATCGTGACCTGAGCTGAAGGCAGACCTTTAATGACTGAGCCACCCAGACACCCCTAGTTACAGAATATATTATGGACAATTTCATAAGAAGCAAATTACTATAAGCTGTGAGTAAAGCAAGAAATAGCATTTGATATGCGGCTTAGAAATGCAGAAATAGTCTTCCAATAGAGAAACCAAGAAACAAACACTCAGGGATAGAGTATGGAGGTGGGAGGTCTGAAGTGTGTACTTTATTTGTATTAATTCTAAGTTTGACTCTGAATAGTTATATATGGCCTATATCAAATTTTTTTCTGCTGCATTTATTTGAGTAAAAATTCAGCTTTGTAGGTAGAAATACTAGCAGCATAGTATCTTGGAATTAATATTGTCCCCTTGTTATAAATCAGCACATTCTGGATAGGAGAGGAGATATGCTAAAATAGTCTGAAAAGACAGAGAGACTTCTAGGCCAAGAAGATGTGTTCATAATGTGTCAAAGTTAATTATTTTATTTTATTTTAATTTTTTATTATGTTCAGTTGGCCACCATATAGTACATTAGATTTGATGTAGTGTTCTGTGATTCATTAGTTGCATATAACAGCCAATACTCATCACAACATGTGGTTTCCTTAGTACCAATCATCCTGTTACCCCATCCTCCAATCTTCTCCCCTCTGAAATGCTCAGTTTGTTTCCTGGAGTCCTTAGTCTCTTATGGTTCATCTCCCTCTCTGATTTATCCCCCTACATATTTCTGTCCCTTCCTTTATGGTCCTCCCTGCTATTGCTTATATTCCACATATGAGTGAAATCATATGATAATTGTCTTTCTCTGCTTGACTTACTTCACTTAATATAATACCCTCCAGTTCCAACCATGTTGATGCAAATGGTAGCTATTCATCCTTTCTGATGGTTGAATAATATTGCATTGTATATATATGGACCATATCTTCTTTATCCATTTATCTGTTGAAGGATAACTTGTCTCCCTCCAGAGTTTGGCTATTGTGGACATTGTGGCTATGAACCTTGGGGCGCATATGGCCTTTCTTTTCACTACATCTGTATCTTTGGGGTAAATACCCAGTAGTGCAATTGATTGGTTGTAGGGTAACTCTATTTTTAACATCTTGAGAAACCTCCATAGTGTTTTCCAGAATGGCTAAACCAGCTTGCATTCCCACCAACAGTGTAAGTTAATAGTTTAAAAAATGTGGATAAATCCAAAGGCAGGTGGATCAGTTATAAAAACATAGAAAAGTGTGGCAAATATTGGTAGTACCTACTAATAATTCCTTAAGTTAGAGGTGCATTGACCTGAATACCAGGTACATTGTAGGCTATGTTATTGTTTATGATCATTCACTTTCTTCATTTCTGTTACATGCATATACTTTCATGTACCTTTGATTTTGGATTTAGTCATGTGACTTGCTTCAGCCAATGGAATATGACCAGGTGGTTGTATGGGACACTAAGCATAGGTCTTTTAGATACCTGGAGATTTTCTGCTGCTCTTTTCTATTGCTTCTGCTCTCTGGCACCATTTTCTGCCAGAATGGTAGAAGCTTAAATGAGAAGTCAGTGGAAGTAGGTCATAAGAAATCCACAACATATTAGATTTGCAGTAGGTAACTAAGACAATCCCAATTTGGGCAATATTTATCATGCTGTTCCGGCTGGAAGTCATTCAACAGTAACATTCTGATTTTTTATTTTTGAAACCTATTCACCGGGCAATTTTCTAGATAAAATTTGAATTCCTATATAGGCTATACCAAACAATCATTTAATCCTCCTAGGAGTCAAATTTTATATCATTCATTTGATTTATTAGCAAATTTTTATTAGGCCACTAATATGTGCCTAGAAATGTACTAGGTGTTTGGAGTATTTCACTGAACAAGACAAAGATTATTGTCTTGTCGTGTTTATATTTATTAATAATTTGGAAATTTGAGTTTATATATGATTCCAAAAATGAGCTATTAACATATGTTGTTTAATATAAATTTTTATATACTTGTATAATAACACTGCCTCTTTGAGCACTACAAAATACCTAAAACAACAATTGTAAAAAGGTGGCTATAAATAGAACAAATTTCCTTCCAGTTGAAGAGTGATTTTGTCTCAATATTCCCTAATGAATATTTTTAATATTTTTAAAAAAGATTTTATTTATTTATTTTTCAGAGATATTGAGAGAGGGGGAGAGAATGAGCATGAAGCAGGGGGCCTGGCAGGCAGAGAGAGAAGCAGGCACCCCACTAAACAAGGAGTCCGATGTGGTCCTTGATACCAGGACCCTTGGATGATGAGCAAAAGGCAGACGCTTAACTAACTGAGCCACCCAGGTGTCCCTCTATGAATATTCTTTTAATTCTTATTTTGTTAATTCTTGTTTATTTATCTGAGAGAGAGATAGATAGATAGATAGAGAGAGCATGAGCAGGGAGAGAGGCAGAGGGAGAAAAGGAAACAGATACCCCACTGTACAGGGAACCCAAAAAAGGGGGTGCTCAAGGCCAGTTGGAGGAGGGGTTGGATCCCAAGGACACTGAAATCATGACCTGAGCGGAAGCCAGACACTTAACTGACTGAACCACCTACATGCCCCTTCCCTAATGAATTTTGAGGAACTATGTACCTCTTTATCCTTTTTAAAGATGTCATATAAATATTTTTATTCAATATCAGATAGTTGCAATTTATCTTTTTACTCTTCTAAAAGCATCCATTGATACCCAAATACCATAGCAATTCCATTCTATCATTTAAAAATATATAATAAAAAAGCTTCTGTACAGCAAAGGAAACAGTCATCAAAACAAAGAGGCAACCCACAGAATGGGAGAAGATAGTTGCAAATGACACTACAGACAAAGGGCTGGTATCCAAGATCTATAAAGAACTACTCAAACTCAACACCCAAAAAGAAGATGAACACATCAAAAAATGGGCAAGAGACATGAAGAGGCACTTCTCCAAAGAAGATATACAAACGGCCAACAGACACATGAAAAAATGTTCAGCGTCACTAGCTATCAGGGAAATTCAAAT
>PITA01020897.1:0-33900 GCA_004023965.1 Spilogale gracilis | reverse complement strand
TGGTTGAGTGAATGAACAGAGTCCAAAATATCAACCACGACCCAGGCAAGATGCACTAGGAAAATCCGGAGCGATCGGAAGCCACCAATCCCACGCTGCTCTCCTAGGTGTTCAGGATGGTTTGGTAGATATCCAGCTCAATTGAAGGAAGCCGTCCAAACGCAGCTCCCTACTCCTCCGCCATCTTGCCTCCGTCTTCCCGGACTCAACACTTTTTGATCCTCACTTGGGCTCTGAGCACTATTTTTCCTGATTGAGCCAGTGATGATCATTTCAACCTGCTATGGACAAGAACAGGGCTAGGAGACAAGAACAGACATGAGGAAACAAACACAGTTAAGACACAGCCTCTCTGATCCCTGAGTGAGGGATAACAGGGCTGCATATAGAGAACTACACAACAATGTGGTAAATGGCATAATAGAAATGGTCAGGGACAGCTGTGGGCACAGAGAGTGACTAACTCTCTCCAGGGATGTTGAGGAGGGTTCTAAGAGAAGGTAGCATCTAAGGTCTTTCTCTAAGGTTCAGTGGAGATCACCAAGCAGCAAGAGAGGGAGAGCATTCCAGGGAGAGGAGCAGAGGGTACAAAGGTGGAGAATACAGTGAGTGGCCCAGAGCTGACGCTGCATGGAAGGAGAGCTGAAGAAGCTGTGCCACGTGCTTCAGATGCTTGTGATCCAAACACATTCTAAGGGATCCTGTGGATGCCACCATGAAGACAGGGGACAGCCAAGGTCAAGGGGGCAAAAGACATGGAGACATAGACTGGGTGAACAAGGACTCTGCCTGCACCTAACCCTACTTCCACGGAGCAGAGCTGCTTCAATGTTTTATATGCTGGGACTCCGGATTATATTTCATTTGGGAAGAAAGGAAAAGTGACAATGAAAAGCAGGAAAATTACCATTATAGAGTTGTGATTTAGAAAGAAAACTGCAGCCTCAGTTACAAAGTAGATTGGAAGACATGGAAACCAATAAGTTGTTTATTGCAATGGTTCAGGCAAGAGATAACGAAACCTCAAACAAGAGTATGACATGGTTTAGAAGCCAAATGTAACAACTACAGGATTTTCAAGTGTACTTCAGGGCATTTTTTAAGGTCGGAAATGTTCCAGAGATCTCAGATCATTCTGGGTAAAAAGGGAGAAATGAATAATACATCCAACTACTCACTCATTTCACTTCGACCTGTGCCCTTACCACAGCAGGAGGAATAGGCCTTACTGTCAACTGTTTAAATGGGCCCATTAGAGCTGTCTTCATGACTGTCTTCCTTATAGGTGGAATCCAGCTGACAGCTGGTGATGGGGGGGCAGGGCACCAAAAAGGTGTCACACACAGACTGGGAATCCTGAAAAGGTTTAGTCACTTCTCTGCTTCAGCCTCAAAGAAAGTTTTCCTTGCGGAACCAGGGAATGATGTACCTCCTCTATTTAAGGCATCCCCACATTCACAGCAGTGGGACCTTCCTTTTATCTACCTGCCCGTAGCCTCTCCCACACTTGCTCCCTTGGCTTTGTTAATGCCTGATCCCCTCCCCTTCCTTTTCCCAAGGTCCCCTTCTTCTGTGCATTACCAGCATCTTCCCTCCTCACAGACTATTAAAGACCCTGGAACCCAAGGACAGAGAAAGAAAAGGATGAGAGACCATCATCGTGGCTGATCTCAAGGTTAGGAATGAAGGGTATAATTAGACACTAAGTGAACTACAAAGATTAAATTCTGCCAACCAGTCTCCTTATATCTTATAAGGCTAAGAGTGTTTCCAAAATTCTGTTGCATTTCAATATGGATAGCTACTGATATAGATAGATGTAGATGTAGATGATATATAGATGTATAAATGTAAGTATAGGTATAGGTATAGAAACTATGCTTATACACATATATACACATGTAGTTCCTCTATTTCCTTAACTTCGAGAGAAACCTAGCTCTCCCAAGGAGAACAGAAGTGGTACACCTTTCTTGCCACATTTATAAATATTGTTTCTAACTTAAATAAGATATTTACATAATTAGATGCTAAAATATTAGATTTTCTTTCCCAAAGTCATGTGCAGATTAGCAAGCAAAACCTAAAATAGAGCAAAAGAAACCCAGACCTAGAGCACCACTCTAGGATGTTTCTAGAGGGGTGGGGAGCATTTTCTAACCTTCAGCACATCCTCAGTGGTGGATTTTTCAGCTGCTGTGTCTTCCTCACTGGAGCGAGGCTAGGTCTGGCTGGCAGGAAAGAAAGAAAGCCCGGGGTAGTGGCTGGCAAAGAGGGGCATTTTGGTAACTCAAGAGATCTTTCTTCATTAAAACCTCCATTCTCCAATCTCCATTTCTTTTTCAACAGATTCCAGTCCCTCCTTCAAACCCTTTCATACTCCCTGTAAATCATCTCGCTTTCACGCTGATCCACAATGAGTTCCTGCTCTCTGAACAGCCGATATGGTGAAGTGGGATAAGATCCGAGGGCCTTGGGATCAGTCCAGTTTGCATTTGAATTCTCAGTCTGATATGTGTTTATTGATTGAACGCTGGTAAGTTATTTAACCTCTCTGATTCTCAAGGTCATTATACCTAAAATTCACAGAACTTTGATTCCACATAAGCCCTGTTTTAAGCACTATACTTACATTATCTCATTTAATACCAACTCAATAAGGTAAGTTCTATGATTATCCTTATTTTTCATTTGAGAAAATGGAAGCAAAGAGAGGAACATCAGCGCTCAGCAGGTCACACGGCTGGTAGCAGAGGCTGGATACACCAACTAAATCTCTGGGAAGGAGTGTTCTCTCTCTGCAGCAGGAAAAGGCCAGGCCCCACCCAGAACCGGGTCTTTGCAATCCATTTCCAGAGTCTGACACTAACCACTGCACCTTACTGCACCCTGCTCCCCTCCCCCACCCCCACTTCTGTGCCCTGAGGTTGGGGGTTGTAGGTAGAATTCAAGAGATAAGTATATGAAGTCCTTAGCATGGCGCCCGGTACATAGCAAAGCCCACAAATAAAAACTATTGTATGAGCATCTACTGAGACTTGATTATTACCCACTGAAGAGTTAGATGTTCCTTGTATTATTTATTACCTCTGTGTCTGTCCTATTTTCCGACAACCTTGCAGCGTCCCTGAGGGAAGATGCCAGGTCTCCTAATTCCCGTTTGAGCATGACTGGGAACCTATGTGCTAGTGTCTATGGACTGGAGACAATCCTAGATTGAGGCAGGGTCTGTTGCTATGGGTTTCCCCCAGTTTGATCCAAAGGGATTAGCATTGTGGCAGAGTATGTGTTTATGCACATTCTTGTCTTGTGTCTTCATAACATGCACTGGCTTGTAAACAAATGTGAGTCACTGACCCTGCCATAAACTGGAGATTGCAAGAAATAGAGAAAGAAAGAAAGAAAGAAAGAAAGAAAGAAAGAAAGAAAGAAAGAAAGAAAGAAAGAGAGAGAGAGAGAAAGAGAGGGAGGGAGGGAGGGAGGAAGGAAGGAAGGAAGGAAGGAAGGAAGGAAGGAAGGAAGGAAGGAAGAAAGTGTGAGAAAGGAAGGAGAGAAGGACAAAAGAGAGAGAGAGTTCTATTTCTTTTTCGAGCATCTTCAAGCATCCCTAAGACAAGCTGTGACATTCCTGTTTGTCCTGAATGCCACCTTCCAAGAGTGACTGCACTTTGTATTAACCACCATTCAGTGAAAATTTTTATCCCTTTTAACCGTCGGGTAAAATCAAGCATGTGGCAGTCATAAAACCCCCACTGTGCCCTAGCAGAATCAGTATTGCCGCCTCAGGAATCGGGGACGAAACTCCTCTGTGAAGTTGTCAAGGAGGTTCTATTTTTGGCCCCCAGTCTGTTTCGGCAGTGAGAGAAAAAGCAGGCCAGAAAAACAGGAAAAATAGTCGAGGGCATCTGTAATACCCATGAAAGGGACACGGAAGGAACTTGCATGTGTCAGATGGAGGAGAAAATTTGAAACAAAAGGAAAATCTGGAGGCAGATTATTTAACATTCATTTATGCATTCATTCAACAAATATTTGCTGAGTGCCTACTTGGTGCAAAGCACTGCACAGGGCGATCTTATGGAGGATATAAATATTAAACAGGCTCAGCTCCTGCCTTTATCTTATAGTCAAGTAGGAGAGATAAGGCATGCACATATTTATTATTTAGTGGTGTCGTATAAATGTTTGGGTGGGAATCTGTGGGCGAAAAGGCTCTATTAGTCATTCTACCCAGAGTGGAGATGCAAATCAACCTGGCCCTCAGCATCGTCAGTCAGCACACAGCCCTGGCCTTGTGGCCTCTCCGTAACCCACAGACATGGGTCCTGTGTTGCCGACCCACACTCTAGGTGATGCAGCCCAGTCCTGTCTCGTTCAGAGGTAGCACTGGCTACATGAATCCCTCGGAAAATCCTGTTTTCAGCGGCAGACGCTTTCAACATGTACGTGTTGAGTTTAACATGAGTGGATTCTGAATTCAGGGAGGCTGTGGGCTATGGTGGCTTAGCACAGAGGCTTTGGAAGCACAAGCAGAGAATGCTTCTCACCCCAGTCTGGTGGTTCCTCGACAGTGAAGCTCTCTGAATCTCCGTCTCCTCTTTTGTAAAATGGCAGGTGAAAGGATACCCTGAGGTGATGTGCTCTGGTAATCAACAGACTACTTAGAACAAACAAACAAAAACAAACAAACAAACAAACCCCCACACAGACAGTAAAGTTGTCACACACTTTGTGTTCAGAGTCCTGTGGTCCTTGCTATACTAGCAATCTATTCTTGATGCTTTCTTTTGTCTTGTGTGGCACTAGGTTAAACATTTCATTGTTGTCTCATTCTTTTATATTGCTCTGGTGAAATATACATAACTTGGAAGCTACCATTTTAGCCCTTCATTGGTGCACAGGTCAGCAGCATCAAGTGTGTTCTCATTGTTAGACAACCATTGCCCCCAACCATCTCCAGAACTTTTTCGTCTTCCTAAACTGAAAATCCATGTCCATCAAACATGAACTCCCATTGCCCCTTCCTCTCAGCCCCTGACAACCACTCTTCTATCTTCTGTCTCTATGAATGTGACTAACCTCAATGCCTCACATAAACGGAAGTATACAACTTTAGTCCTTTTGTGTCTGGCTCACTTCACTTAGCATACCGTCTTTGAGGTTCATCCATGGTGGTAGCATTACTGGAATTGCTAAAGGGCTGAATAATATTGCATGGAGTGTATATATCATATTTTGTTTATCCGTTCATGCACTGATGGACATTTGGGTTATTTCCACCTTTCGGCTCTTGTGAATAACACCGTTCTGATCATCAGGGTATAAATACCTGTTTAATCCTTTCTCATTTTTTAAAACAATGTCTTAAATATATTAGTGGTGTATTTCTTAAAATATCTTCTAATCCCTCTAAGTGACAATATAAGGATTGATGAAATAGGTTCTCTTTAAACTATCCTGAGATCATAGTGGGCATATCAGGAAAGTCATTTTATTTGAGTCTGATAGAGAGTGTTCTTCGATAAGTCTCTAATCATAAAGCAAACACCCTTATAACCACCATAAGTTTGGTCAATACAGATTAACTACATTTAAAAATAAATTAATAAATGAAAAAATGGAAAATATACTCTTGTTGAACTTTTTAAAAGTACTACATTTTTCCTATAAATAAATAAGTTGTAAACAAATAGGGATTGGCTAACAATGGCCCATATGCCCAAATCCAGCCCACTGCCTGTTTTTTTCGTCTGTGAACTAAGGATGGGTTTCACACTTTTAATGGTTGAAAAAAATCCTAAAAAGAATACTTTATGACATATTAGGATTAAACAAAATTCAAATCCCAGTATCCATAAATAAAGTTTTATTGGGACACAGCCACACTAACTTAACCATATACTGTCTATAGCTCCTATCAAATTACAATGGCAGAGTTGAGTGGTTGTGGTAGAGATTCGGTAACTCTCAAATTCTAAACAGTTGTGCTCTATCCCTTTACCAAAAAAAAAATTGTCAGCCTCTGCTATAAATCATTGATCTAATCAATCCTTCATTTACAGCTCAAGAAATTCAGTCTAGGTAAGTGTCGGGTCAGAACAGAAATACCAAAGTTTAGAGTGGCTAAAAGCAATCTCCTGTTGCAACCCTACAGCCCAAGTCCCAAACCGTGTCTCTGTGTATTCCTAGAGAATACAGAGGCTTCCTTTACAGCTGTAGATCATAGATGAAAACCTCATGGTTTCACGTTATAATGCAAGAAGTTCTGCTTCTGTCTTTTATCTCCTCCGCAGAATGCTCGGATGTTAACTTCTTTCCGAGGGCCATATCGGTTTATGTTTTTATATGTTGACCTTTGTCTGTAATTTCTTAAGTACTATTTCAAATAATGTTAATACTTCCCAATTGCTTTTGTGATGAACCCTAAATGACTTAATAGGTCATAAGCCTCTTTTTGACCTGGCCTCAACTTACCTTCCCAGTCTTATTTCACCATCTTTGTCTTTCCCACTTCTCTTCTTGTCCTCCATGCTTGCAGGACTTCTACAAACTCTTGGTACCCTCTGCAGACCTATCTCACCTCTGAGTCTTCGTTCGTGCTATTCCTTACCAGGGAAACATTAATCTCCTCACTCACCCAACAAGGTCCTCGGCATCCTCCAAGATCCAGCCCAAATGCCTCTCCCTTTGAGGGGCCTCCCCAATTCCCACCACGGGCAGAAGCAGTAACTCTCTTTCCCTGTGGATTTTGGCCAAAGTCATTGTAGAGATGTTGTATTAAACATCTGAATTTATTATGAGAACAAACAAGAAGGTATTTCTATAGATTAGCAGACAATACGACATCAAAGGCGGAGGTTCACAGACATTTATTTCCCAAGTTTTTAATTCACAAGATGAGAATCAATGCCATTTTCTCATCAAAATTCACAGAAGCTTGAATTGTCATCATGTGTTCTCAGAGCAGTTTTGCCTCAATGTGTACATATTGTAACTATGGTGTCTGAGTCATGGTGCTTTACACTAATATGTACAAAGCGTTATGTTTTGAAAATGAGATATCTTCTTGGGTTTATTCTGAAAGCACACTCCAAAAACTAGAATAATGAACTCAGAGCCTCATTTTGATTGGTTGCCAGCCAAAAATAAAATCTTGACTGAAGTGAGTTTTACACTTGTTTTCTTCACTCAAGTTGGACTGAAAAGAACCCCCAGTTTCGACACATTGCAATTCAGTTCCTCAAACCTTCTTGAAGATGAGATGGCATACAAGGGAGCTTATTGTTTGGCGTGAGTTATACATTTAGATCTTGATGTTTTATAATACATTAGGTTCCAATAGAGACTTGAGGGAAAGCCTCAATAGCCACTTGGATCATTTCTGCCACCATTTCATTACCATCCTGTTGATTTTCCTTTTCTTCTCCAGCACATGCTGACCAGAGGGACAAAAGAATTACCACTCGGGTAGACTTTGGAGGAGCCATCCATATTTCAGCACTCCTGAAATTTTCTCTGAAGACAAGTGCATAGGTAAAAACTGCCCTCCTGTCAGAAACCAGAATCCAAACCTTATTCCTGTCCTTAACTTGTTTTGATCAAGTCATTCTCTCTTTACGGTATTTCCTTATGAGTAAAATTGTAATGGCAATTCCTACCTCCCTGTTTGCTTTTGAGAATCATATTATGTGACTTCTTTTAAAATCAGGCACACCCATTAAGAGTATGACATATATCCAGAGGGCCACTCATCTCAAACTCATCCTGCCAAATTCTCACCAGATGCTGATGAAGTACATACAGTGTTCTGTCTAGTGAAGAGAAAGGGACCATCTCTACTCTTGCAGAGCAAATACCCAGCTCTCAGGGAGGCAGTGAGGAAATAAATATGTGAGTAGAGATCGTGCTGGGTGCTACAAAGGACTGGACAAGCTGTCTGAGAGACAGAAAACACCTCTCAGGGCGTGACATGTAAGCTTTAGTTCCCACAGGCTGAGGAGACATCAACCATGGGAAGGGGATGGACTCCATGTGAATGATTAGAAAATAATCAAAGCCAGATCTCCATAAGGCCAAGAAGACACTGCTCCCTGTGACAGGAGTCTTGCTTAATCTCCTCATCTATGCCACAGATAGAGGAAGGGCTTGTACAAAACATTTGTCCTTTCTAGGTGGGATCCAGGGCAGGTGTCAGAAATCCTGAAACTTCAATGGAGCATGCCACCCACGCAAGCATTACTTAAGCATCATGTGTGAAGAAGGTTTTTATGCATTTTGTGCAATATAAACGCTCAGCGTACTGAATCTGGCTTCCCAAAGGCACCCCAAATCATACGTCTATGTACCACATCCGCATGAGACTTTGTTGATTTCTTCATTCACTCAGCAAGCATTTATGTGGGCCAAGCAGTCTGTAGACGTGGTATTGCGGTGGGCAGTGGACAAAGATAAAGGAATCGTCCCTGCCTTCTGGGAGTTCAGAGCCAAGAACAGAACAGACAAGTGCACAAAAGAGCTCAGGGGAACATATCATAACGTGGAGGAGGAAGTGAGCTCAGGGGCAATGGAGGTGCAGGGGAACTTACTCAATCTTCAGGGAGTACAGTAGGAGGAGGCTTCCCAGAGGATTCCTGTATAATAATAAAATAAGGCATGAGATAGCACACTCATCTGGGATGTTGCAGATGGTTCCACACAGTTGGGGCAGAAACTGTACATTTCAGAAGACAAAGGAGAAGAAAAACAGGCCAATAGAGATAGACCTCGTGCACCCTTCTGAAGATTTGGGATTATAGGGACGCCTGGGTGGCTCAGTTGGTTAAGCAACTGCCTTCAGCTCAGGTCATGATCCCGGAGACCCGGGATCGAGTCCCACATCGGGCTCCCTGCTCGGCGGGAAGCCTTCTTCTCCCGCTCTCACTCCCCCTGCTTGTGTTCCCTCTCTTGCTGTGTTTCTCGCTGTCAAATAAATAAAATCTAAAAAAAAAAAAAAAAAAAAAAAAAAAAGATTTGAGATTATACCCTAAATGTTATAGATTACTAATAAATAGTTCTAAACAGAGAAGTCATGCATCTTTTTTGCATCCATGAGGAAATGTTATTATATTTTAGTTTTAACTTTCAGAATTGTTGCATATATTTAAAAATACATAAATCGTTAAGTGTGTAGCTCGATAAATTTGAAATTACATTTTAGGAAGGGATTTTATTATTCTATAGTAATTTACAGTCATCCTGGCTGCTATCCTATATTTTGAAACTACAGGTGTTTACAATTTCAACTTGAAATGAAGACATTATTTATTCTGACCTAAATCATGATAGAGCAGTGCTAAATTACTCGAAATTGTACATCTGAGGGATGTAAAAGAATTCAATACATATTCACCAAGTTTCAGCCCATGTGCCTCCCTTCCGTTACTCAAACAACAGAACCCTTTCCTCGGCTAAGTGTATTTGTGCCTGCTGTTCTGTTCCCTGCACCTGAATTCCCTTCAGCTCCCATTGAATTGGACTCCTTTTCCTTCTTAAAATCCCAGCTTAAATGTAACCTCCCTGAAGAGATCTTCCCTGACCTACTGAGTCAGAAACTCTGGGGTTGAGCATAGCACATACTGACTTTGAGAACCACAGGCTAAGAGAGCATATGGAAAGAATTTTAGTATACACCAGGGAGATTCTGAGTTCTAAAGGACTTATGCATCATAAGAAATGTATTCCAATAAATAAATGCCCTATGCATATACTTATGCAATGTTTGTGTAATAAGTACTATAAAGCAATGTTTGTGTAATAAGTACTATAAAGAAAATAGGGTAAACAAGGACCAATGATGATGGGGGCCACGAACCCCAAGGCTCACAAAAATATAATAATTTATTCATTAAACGGTGTAGTGGCAGCAGTGGAGTGCAGGTGATAGGATGTCACAGATGGTGCTCCGTGTTCCTGAGTTGGCCTGGAGTTGTCATGCGGATCAGGAGGTTTCTGAGGATCTGGGGGAAGCACAGTCCTGGAAAAGGCCTTGAAGCAGGAAGAGGTTTGGTGTGTTTGAGAAGCAGAAAGGGGACCATCGTGTCTACAGCCCAGAGCAGGGGTGGGGAGAGAGAGATGGAGGTGCAGAAGAAGGGATGAGTAAGTGTACAGGGCCATGGCCATCCCACACAAAGAGTATTCGAAGCAGTCAGATAAGATGAAGGGATTCTCAGTTTTAAAAAATCACCGTGGAGGCTGTATAAAGAATATACCGCGAGGGTAGTGGGAGAACTGATGATATTATTGATACTCTTAGGAGGCTTGCAGCGTTTTTGGCTCTGCTTTAAACACTTGAGACGCATTAACTTCCTCAAGCTGTAACAGCTGATGAGGTACATACTATCACTAGCCGCACTTTATGAACACGACAACTGAGGCACAGAAAGGTCAATAACTCTTCTGGGATTCGACAGCTAGTAAGTGGGAGAGGCAGGATTCAAAATCCAGGTAGCATGAATTCAGTCTGCACTCATTACCACCATGCTAAAATAGGCATACTGTTTCTGCCTTCCCTCCTGACAAAGGATGGCTTTGAGCTTAAAATAGAACACTCTAGTAAAGTGCTTTGAATATTAAGAAGGGTACTATGTGAATTTAACAATGCTATTATATTGTATAAATATAACTCATTAAACAAAGTATAATGAATTGGCTCCTAATCTTCTGTATATTGTGGTTAAAAGCAGCACTAATATTTGCAGCAAGAAAAACAATTAGCACATTCATTAAGTAGAGTCCTGCTTACACTTCACTCATTAACTTTAATCATCTATGAAATGCTTGAACTAAACTAACCTGTCAGCCCCAGAGTCATTAGTGCCTGTCTGCAAAAGATGATGCTTTAATTTTTAGGGTATGTTTTAATTTTACAGACTAACAAAAAACCCAGCTCAGTCACTTTTTTCCCTTAATGGTGCTTGTGATCAAGACATTGAATATTATTTAAGCTGAGAAATTATCCTTCACAAGAGCACCATAAATTGGATCCCAATTAATAATTGTATTTGTTTCCCTTTACTTTCCCAAATATTATAACTCCATTTGACCTTATTTATCAGCAAGATACATTCTTAAGTGGAACATATCTATACAGTTGACCCTTGAACATCATTGTGGGGGAGGGGAGAAGTGTGCTAACCTCTTGCACAGTCAAAAATCCACATATAACTTCTGTGACTTCCCCAAAGCTTAACTACAATAGCCTACTGTTGACTGATAACAGAAACAGTTAGTACTTACTTTGTATGCTCTATTTTTATATATTGTATTCTTAAAATAAATGAGCAATCAAAGAAAATAAAATATTATTTAAAAATCATAAAGTATAAAGTACATTAATAATACTGTACTATTTTTTTAAAAATCCAAGTATAAGTGGACTGATACAGTTCAAACCTATGTTGTTCAAAGATCAACTGTATTTCTAAGGAGGTATAATTCTCAAGCTTCAATCAACACAGGGAACTCCATATGTGACACTAGATAACTAGAAAAACTTTGAAAAGTAGTTTTTAATGACAGACACCTTTGAGAATCTGAGTATCCCATGGACCTTCTCCCCAAGAAAAATTTACATATGCATTTTCAAGTAGGTCACCACACTCCCAGAAGTGTATCTTTAGGTCACCAGGAATCCCAGGTAAGAATCTGTGCTTTAATTTAATTTGGCTGTTGAGAGGTAACTAAAGTTTATCCCTAGCTGATGATATATACTGTTCTTTAAAGAAGTATCCTGACTTCTAGATGTAGAAGGAAAAATAGATGTAGCAAACTCACCACTGGGAAAATTTGAATATGGAGTTGATATTGGACGATTTTAGGATATTGCTGTTTCTTTTCATAAGTGGTATAATACATTTATAATGCAGAAACATTCTCTTATTTTAGGAGATGTAAACCTTAACCATGAAGGGTCATGACTGAAATTCCCATTGAAAAGTTTCAACAAGATTAGGTAGATGATAGATAGATAGATGATAGATGATGATAATAGATAGATAGATAGATAGATAGATACACAGAATTGGTCCCCCACCCCCTGCCAAATTCTAATGTTGAACCCTAATCCTCAATGTGATTATATTTGGAGATAACTCTTAAAGAAGTAGTTAAGGTTAAATAATATCACAAGAGTGGGACCTTAATCAGGTGGCTCAGTTGGTTAAGTGACTGCCTTCAGCTCAGGTCATGATTCCGGAGACCCGGGATCGAGTCCCACATAGGGCTCCCTGCTTGGCAGGAAGCCTGCTTCTCCCTCTCTCACTCCCCCTGCTTGTATTCCCCCTCTGGTTGTGTTTCCCTCTGTCAAATAAATAAAATCTTTAAAAAAAAAAAAAAGAGTGGGACCTTAATCAGATAGGACTGGTGTCCTTATAAGAAGAGGAAGAGGCAGGAGTGTGCACAGAAGAGAAAAGATTAGGTGATGAGACAGCAAGAGCGCAAGCCAAGGAAAGAGGCTTTAGGAGAAACCAAAAACTAACAGTTTTGATCTTGGATTTCCAGTCTGTGAGTAAATTAATTTCTGTTGTCTAAGCTACTCAGTCTATGGTATTTTGTTTTAGCAGCCCTAGCAGACTAAGATAAGTAGGTAGATGATAAATACAGATTACATGATAGATAGATGAGACAAAGAGAGAAATGACAGCTAGATAGAGAGAAAGAAAGAAAAGAAAGAAAAGAAAGGAAGGAAGGAAGGAAAGAAAAAAAGAGGGAAAGAAGGAAGGAAAGGGGAAAGAAAGAAGGAAGGAAGGGGGAAAGAAAGAAGGGAGGAAGAAGGTGATGAGTATATGGTTTCTATTTTAAATGTTCTTGCAAATTTTTTTACTTTGAAATTTTCATAATAAAAATCTGGATAGGAAACAGCCTTCATTTTGAGCATTTTGGGTATTGGAAAAGAAAGTATTAATGTAATTTTTGAAGTCTGGGGGGAAGATAAGATTTAAATGGATATTCTAAAATAGAAGCTTCTATTAGAAAATTCCAATAGGAAAGAAGTTTCAGAATTATTCTAGAAATAAGATCAGGAAAGAGGTTAATAAAGAAGGAATGCCTCAGGTTAGGATCATAAATTGTCCCAATCCACCTTAATTTCAAATAAACTGAAACTTCTTTGCAGATTTGGTTTGTTTACTCTTTTCTATGTAGAGATATCACTCTAAACCTTGATCACTGGAGTATTAATTTTTTGAGGAATCTGTTAAAACATTGATCTGATGTATGTTTTGTCAGAGTTTGAGGATATTACCAGTAAATAGAGCAGGTGGAACTGATGTGGGATAAGGCCCTCCCACAGCAAGCAGAATCAATGGATAAAAGGAATTTTAAATGCATTGCTAGGACACGTAAGAAAATCTGGGTAAGTGGAAGGATGTACTACATTCCTGGGTGGGAAAACTTGTAAAAATATCCATTCTTTCCAAATCTTTACATAGATTCAATGTCATTCCAACAAAAATCTCAACCAGATTTTTTATGTTTCTTGAACAGCTGATTCTAAAATTTGTGTTGAAGACCAAGACAAAAAACTTCTTTGCATAAAAAGAAGAAAAAGATTGAATGATTTGCCCTCACAGATACTAAAAACAGCATGATGGTGTGCTACTGGTGTGGGATAAATAAACAAAAGTAAAAGAGACTCTTTTTCCACTGGATATTTTTTCCTGCTTTGTCGAAGATTACTTGACCATAGAGTTGAGGGTCCATATATGGGCTCTCTACTGTGTTTCATTCATCTGTGTGTCTGTTTTTGTGCCAGTACCATGCTGTCTTGGTGATCACAACTTTGTAATACGACTTGAAAACAGGCAACATGATGCCCCCAGCTCTGCTTTTCTTCTTCAACATTTCCTTAGATATTCAAGGTCTTTTCTGGTTCCATACAAATTTTAAGATTGTTTGTTCCGGCACTTTGAAAAATGCTGCTGGTATTTTGATCAGGATGGCATTAGTATAGATTGCTCTGGGCAGCAAAGACATTTTAAGAATTTATTCCTCCTATCCATGAGTATGGAATGTTTTTCCATCTTTATGTGTCTTCCTCAATTTCTTTCATGAGTGTTCTGTAGTTCCTCGAGTATAGATCTTTACCTCTTTGGTTAGGTTTATTCCAAAGTATCTTATAGTTTCTGGTGCTATTCTCTAATTGTCCTTTCTACAGTTTCATTTTTGGTGTATAAGAAAGCAACTGATTAATCATGTCAAAAAATGGACAGAATATGTCAACAGACACTTATCCAATGAAGACATACAAATGGCTAGCAGACACATGAAAAAATGTTCATCATCATTGATTTGATTTGAAATTCAAATCAAAACCACATTGAGATGCCACCTTGAGACACCAGTTAGAAAGGCAAAAGAGTAACAAGGTAGGAAACAACAAATGTTGGAGAGGCTGTGGAGAAAGGGCAACCCTCTGACACTGTTGGTAGGAATGCAAATTGGTGCAGCCACTTTGGGAAACAGTGTGGAGACTCCTCAGAAAATTAAAAATAGAGCTACCTTATAACCCAGCAATTGCACTACTGTGTATTTACCCCAAGATATAGATGTAGTGAAAAGAAGGGCCACAGTTACAACATCCACAATAGCGAAACTGTGGAAAGAGTTGAAATGTTTTTCAACAGATGAATGGATAAAGAAGATGTGGTCCATATATACAATGGAATATTACTCAGCCATCAGAAAGGATGAATACCCAACTTTTCCATCAATGTGGATGGGACTGGAGGAGATAATGCTGAGTGAAATAAGTCAGGCAGAGAAAGTCAATTATCATATGGTTTCACTTACTTGTGGAGCATAAGGAGTAACATGGAGGACATTAGGAGGAAAGGAAAAGTGACTTGGGACAAATCAGAGTGGGAAATGAACCATAAAGGACTATGAACTCTGAGAAACAATCTGAGGGTTTTTGAGGGGAAGAGGGTAAGAGGATGGGTGAGCCTGGTGGTGGATATTAAGGAGGGCACATATTGCATGGAGCACTGGGTGTTATACATAAATAATGAATCTTGGAACACTGCATCAAAACCTAATGATGTATTTTATGGTGATTAACACATCACAAAAAAAGAAATAAATAAAATAAACAGAAGTAGAGTGTTCAGGGAGCCTGGTTGGCTCAGTTGGCCAAGTGTCTGTCTTCAGCTCAGGTCATCAACTCAAGATCCTGGGATTAGTCCCTCATCAGGCTCCCTGCTCAGCAGGGAGCCTCTTTATCCCTCTCCCTCTGCTTCTCCCCCTGCTTGTGTTCTGTCTCTGTCAAATAAATAAATAAAATCTTTTTAAAAAACAGAAAACAAAAGTAGAGTGTCCAGAAACTGATCACCATATACATAAAATTGATGTACCCCAGAGAAGACTCTGAATATTAGTGAGGAAAGTATGGATTTTTGAATAACTGGTGCTTGGATAAATTATCTATGTGTATTGAAAATATGAACCAGATCCCTCACAGTATAACCAAAAACTCCCTTTTAATTCAGGTTAAAGTTTCAAATAAAACTTTTCTTTATAGACTTTGGTGAGGAAAAAATGTACCTTAATATGACCAAATAAACAAAAAATAAAGGAAAATATTGATTTTTGACTACCCTAAAGTTAAAAACTTCTGGATATTATTTAACAGGTAAAAATGATCCACTCATTGGCAGAAGGTATTTCCAATTCATATATTAAACAGAGGATTTGTACACAGAATAGTTAAAACTCCTAAAAATAAAAAAGACAAGCGAACGGACAGAGGCATGAACTGAACAAGCACCTCACTGGAAAAGAAACACAGAGTTAATAAACATACAATATGTTGTCCCCTTATTAGAAATTGAGGAAATGTAGATTGAACCTGCAAAAAACATAGCATTTACACTCACCAGATCGGCAGAAGTTGTAAAGTCCTACAGTCCCGTATGTTGGCAGGAATGTGGCATATCAGTGACATCTAATACACAGCTGGTGGGAATGTCCATTGGCACACCCACATTTTCCAATCAAGTAAAAAATGCAGATACCCTGCAGTCCAGCAGTTTAATTTCAAGCACACACCATAGAGAAAAGCCTTCGCGTGTGCACCGAAAGATCCAGCAGTTTGATTTCAAGCACATACCATAAAAGCCTCCATGTATGGCACCAAAAGACACATGCCTGAATGCACATAATAGTGTTGTTCATAACAACAGAAAACTGGAAAAAACATGCACGATTATAATGACCCTGAATAAATATCTATATCTATACAAACAAATAGGTAGGTGGGTAGGTAGATAAATCCCTTAATAGCTTAGTTTCTATTTCTTTAAGGATATTCTCTTCATGTAACTACTACATAGCCCAGTTATCAACATCAGGAAATTTAACAAAAATAACATTTTTTAAATAAATGATGAGTATATGTATATTTCAATGTATAAAAATAAAATTGTCTTTCTGAATTATGCCCTACAAATACTGAAATGTGTCTTTAAATATACAACAAAATAATACAAACTCAAACAATTAAAAATAACAATATTTTTATCTAATCTTCAATTCATAAAACTTTAATCTTCCATCCGCAGTCAACTTTTCGTATTATTTCAATTATGCATCTTTTTCCTCCAGTATAGGATCCAACCAGGATTATGCATGACATTTGTTATCATGTTGCTTTAGTGTACCTTAATCAGAACTTCTCAGATTTTTTTCTTTGTGTCTTTAATGACATTCACATTTTTAAGAATTTTTGCCAATTACTGAACAGAATATTCTCAGTTTATCAGTTTTTTCTTTTATTATATTTGGTTTCAAGTCATAGTTGTAAATACTTTGTCTAGATCTGAATTATAGAAGAACTCATCCATGTCTTCTAGTCATTGAAGTTTTATTTTTTCATATGGATCTTCTATTAATTTAGAGTTTATTCTTGTGCGTAGTGTGAGTTTTATCTTTTTCCAAGTGGCTATTGGTTGTCTCAAATCCGTATGGAAGAAAAGCCAATCTATACCCCAAAACTTTAAGATACCACCTTTCCCATATACTAGATTTCTCCATGTAGGTGGTTTGTTTATGAACTTTCTGGTCTGTTCTATTTTTCAGTCTATTCATGTGCTACTAGCACAATCCTGTTTCAATCACAGAAGCTTTGGAATGTGCTGTTCTCTCACACTTTTTCCTTTTCAGCATTTTTCTATTGATTTCTGTGTGTTTATTTTCTCCTATTATGTTTATAATCAACTTACCCAGCTGCAACAAGGAGCTTGTTGGTACTGGTATTTTTATTAGGATTGCATTAATTTAAAATTTAACTTAGGGAGAAGGAGCATCTTGATTATGTTGAGATGTCCTAAGCAAAAAGAGATGTGATGTCTTTCCATTTGCTCAAGTCTACTTTTGTGTTGTGCACATTTTTAGCTACAAAAAAAAATAGTGTTTTAATATGGTTAAACCTAATAAATGGAGAAGGTTTATCATGCCTTTGGAGAGAAGACTCGATATAATGAAGATGTCATTTCTTCCCAACTTAAAGACCAAATTTAATAAAATTCTAATCATAGTCTCAGCAGCAATTTCATTACCCTTGATAATAATTCCAAAATTCATTTGCGAAGGTAACAATTCATAGAGGATAAGAAAGAGAAGGGAGATGCAGACTTACTCTATTTGAAACCAAGACTTCCCATAAAACCAAAAAAATTAAGACAGTGTGGTATTGATGCTAGGATAGACAAATAAACAAATGGAAGAAAACAGAGAGCCTGGAATCAGAACCATGGTATATTTATCAGGATAAGCTATGGCAACAAATTAGCCTGGAAATCTCAGAGGTTTAGCACTTAATAGAGTTTCGTTTTTGCTCATGCAGAGTCGGCTGTTAGTACAGACGGCCATGAGGTGATTGGAGGATCAGGCAGCTCTACCTTGTGGCTCTGCCATCACAACACACATTCTTCAGGGAAGCTGAAAGATTGATCATGGATTTTTTTTAAGGTTTTATTTATTTATTTGAGAGAGAGAGAGAGAGAGATCACAAATAGGCAGAGAGGCAGGCAGAGAAAGAGGGGGAAGCAGGCTCCCCGCTGAGCAGAGAGCCCGACCTGGGACTCAATCCCAGAACCCTGAGATCATGACCTGAGCCGAAGGCAGAGGCTTAACCCTCTGAGCCATTCAGGCGCCCCTGATCAAGGATTTTTTAATCTTTTCCCAGAGTTGACACACATGGCTTCTGCTCACAGGTCATTGGCTGTTACTAGTTATGTGGCCTTGCCAAGTCAGAGAAGAGCATGTCCGGAAATTACAGGATAATGAGATATTGGTGAGTGCGAGTAACATCTGTCTTACATGAAAACTTAACATATGAAAGGGATGATATTACAGATCAGTTTCTTTAAGTGGAATATGCAATAAGAGTAAATTGGTTTTCATATAGAAAAAACATTAAATTTGATCCTTACCTCACTCTATGTCCAAACATTCCAGATGGATTAAAGCTTTAAATGTGAAAAATAAAACTCCAGCATTTTTAGCAGAAATTAGAAGTTACTCTCTTTACTAAATCCAATAAGAAAGGATTTCTTTAACAAAAGCACCAATGATAAAGGAAAGAATTGATAAATTTCACTAGAAATAAAAGGGAGCACAAGCAATGTTTAAAATAAACCATAGAACTGAAGAGGATATTTGCATTATATAACAGATTGAATTAAGAAACCCAAATAACTCCCTCAAACAAACAAGAAAAATGAAACGATGGGGGGGGGGGGAGGAGAAAGTTGAATTCTATGAATAGACAATTTACTTCTAGATACAAAGACATTTATTGGAGTATTTTTGGTATTACAGAAAAATTAGAAATGACTAAAATGTTCAAGGACAGAGATCTGGGTGAATAAGCCTATGGTATATTCATACAACAGATTTTAAACCAGAGTTAAAGAGAAGATCTAGCCTAACTTGTATTCATAAGGCTACAAACTAGAAAACATAGTATAAAATTTTAAAAAAGGAAGTCTTGGAATGTGTATAGTAATAATACTATCAATTCTGTGTATTATTCTGTGTATTCTGAATAGATCTATGTGTCTATTCTGTATATTCTTATGCATACATAAGCACCTTGTCAAATAAAAAAATTATGGAAATAAAGGACTCAACATCAACTTTGAGATAGAGATTTCCCTTGGGGAAGGAGGAAAACGGGCTTGGAAAAAGTCTCAACTTTAGAGTATTCTCTTCTCTCCACCACTTTCTCATGAAAGATCTGAAGTAATGAGACAAAACAGCAGCATTTATTAAATCTTGCTAGCTGGTTACATTGTTCTCTACACAGTTCAGTATGTTGGATACACTTCTTAATAATAAGGGAAAACAGTAGAAAGCAGAAAGTACTTAGAAGACCTGATTTGCTAAAAGGTTCATGTTTGATCAAATCAGAGCTCCCTAACTGGTCAGGAGAAGTGAACAGACCTTGTATTTATCTATCAGAGACCAAAGTAAATAGGGAGTTAGAAATCTGAGCTCATCTCTTAGATCAGACCTTACTTTTACAACTGGCTTCCTTTTAAGTACACAGCAAACATTGCAGTGTTCGTAAGAACAGATCCCACCTGGACACTGGAAACCTTCAGAGGTGCATTTAAGTCTGCAGGTCACAGGGATACTGTTTTGTTCTGCAGAAGCAATAATTTAAATAAAGACACCCCAGCCACCTACACAGAATAAGCAATCTCACAAATAACCTTATTCTATGGTTACTAATATGCATGTGTCATGTAATTGTCGTTAAGATGCTTTGAATTTCTGAGGAAAACAGATTCTAAAATATTATTTAACATACTTTTTTCTTCTGTTTTTGGACATCGATGGCATTTTAATAGCTGCCATAATTTTGGCTACACTGCAAAGTCACCCATATATCATTTATGAAGCTCCCCGGACATCTGTTTCTTGCATTAGGTAATTAGTTCAGAACAAGTTATGGCGAATGACATGTATTCAGATGACCATCTGCTTCCATAATGCAGCTCACTTTCAGGAAATGGCTCTTGTTCTATGTAATATCATCAGTATTCAGCACATAGGTGTATTGCCCAAAGTTTCACTTCTACTCTCTGATCATTTTTATCTTAATTCTTAACTCTTGCCAAAAGATTTACAGAGCAGACTCACAGCTAACACAAGGGAGATTTAGTTTTCGAGAGATTTAGGAGATGCAGTCAAATCCCTTTAAAGATAGACTGGTCAAATGGTTATAAATGGATGTTTTTATATGTGATGCGGTTTTCCTAAATCAACAAATCTTATTATATGTTATACATCACCATTACAATGACAACTAAGAGCCCTGCTCCAAAACAACGCTGAAGTGTCACAGCCAATGTCTGGCCTTTCTTCTGGGGAAGAACAATAATTCTCAGGACAGTGCCATGACACCAGCTTTGAAATCATCTTGAATTTCCTGTTAGGTTCAAAACTGCCTCCCATGTACTGGGAGAGCAGTCTTTCCGGCTCCTTGTTCTGTAAGCCTTTAAAAGTATTTATGTTATTCACAAGGGCTTAGTCTGTTGAAAAAGACCTATAAGGAAAGGTGGGGGAAGTGAGGGAGGGAAATAGGGAGACTTATTATTTTCCAGAAGATTTGCGTTACAGTGTGTGTGTGTGTGTACGCACGCGTGTGCACGCGCTTTAATCTGCCACTTGGTTTTCTATCACACACTCAAAAATCACCCCATGATACTTTATTCCTGTTTTCAATTGCCATATTGCTATTCCTGCCTTACCATGAATTATAACTAAATAATTCATCCTAATTTTCACTTGTCTCTGTTTTCTAAATTTTTTTTTACAATGAGCACATGTTAATTCTATAAGCAGAAGAAACAGGAACTTTAATTCAAAAGTGTTTTCAGATTTGCCAAAATATTATGATTTCATCATATAATTTTATGTTTTTCTTATCTGATTCTACCACACACAGATGTGAAATGTGAGAGTAAATGGGAATGATTTTATATCCATTGCTTTCCTGCATATTTAAGGTAACTATGTCATATTAGTTTCAAATTTATTATTTTGCCCCTGTTGTTACTAGATTACAACACTCCACTGGAAAATGTTAACAAGTAAAGCAAATGTAAACACCATTTGCTCTACTGATATTTTAATAGGCTTCCTTTGCTGCAAGGTCTCTTGACACCATAACACGATATATATGCAAATATCACTTATTTAAGTGATATTAACTGTTTAGTTAAATAACAATATAATGTGAGCAGATCAATAATGAGTTCCCCACAAATTTAATATGCTATGAGACGCAGCTAAAATGAAGAATAGAACTGTAAATTGTGATTTTTCTACTAGATTAGACCAGGATGAATAGACAAATACACATTTTAAAGGTCAATAATCATAGGATCACACACATCCTTAAATATGTCATATTTTTCCCCTTGAGGCCTTATTCAAATTTTACCTCTCCCATGAGCCTTTTCCTGTTATTTCTGGAATCATCTTTCTTTCCCTGGTTTTTCTCATAATCTGTGTCTTTTTATTATAATACTCACCACTGCCTCATACCACATTGTCTCCTTATTGAGGCACATAATTATGCACATTTTAACATTTCTGAAATTAAGATGCATCCTATAATTTATATTCATATTTAATGTGGTGCTCTTTTCCCTATTCTCTCCCTCTTGCACCACCCCCCCAATCAGTTCTCATAAATCAGCGCAAGAATTTACACTGATCAAGCCTGGAAATAGCCTTGCAACCCACTTACCAGGAGGACAGGTAGTCCTTGATTCTTATATTTTCTAAGAATATAGACTATAGTGCTTTCAGGATAGAGACCTGGGACAACTGCAACTAATAATCTCAGGCTCTCTTAGACTGAGAGGAGAGAAGAATTTTAAAGAGGTGATCACCATCAGGAGGAATGTCTGGATTTATATCATCAGAGAGCCATCCAGTGATTTCCCCTTCATCTCTCCAAAGTCACATTAGTGTTCTAAGTCTCAGTCTTAGATGATTCTGTGATATTATATTTATCTATAGGGCAACAAACAAATCAGACTTTACATATTTTATGTAAGTGACTTAAAGTTCAAAGCCTTAATTGCTTTCCTTTCTCTAATGGACTCTGCACTGGACCATCCAGAGGCCTCTGCCCTCTCAGAACTAAGGCACTCATTTCCCCAGCTGCTGGGAATGATGGTGGCTGACAGCTCATGATTGATTTCTGTGGCTGAGATTGTTCTTTGTTAATAGCCCAAGCTAAGCTCACATTGCCTTCCTGGGAGCAGCTGACTTCCAGTGACTGGTCAGAGAAGTGAGGCCAGGCTCTTTGCCCCCTTTGTGATGACAATACAGAGCCACCCCTGCTTTAGAGCAAACCATGGGATTGGCTGTCATCTTGGTTATGAGCGCATCACAGCCCAATTTCTCCCTTTCCTTACTCCTGATTCCTTCCTTTTCCCACAAGAGTCTATCCAGATATTACTCCCTCCCAGGGAACTTGATCTGTAACAGCTGGTATGTTAGGAATGGTCCCCAAAATGATTCAACAATAAGATTTGGGACTTGGATCATCCACAAGCCAGTTAATAATAACTGCTATCACTGATGGTAGGTGGAGCCTGGATGGACCCTGTGTCAAAATTTTCATTTGTGGTGAACTATGGTGGTAAATTAATGAACTAGAACTAGCAGGTCTGATGTATTAGGCATTTGAGGAACGCAGAGGAATTGATAATCATAGGGGTAGTTCATCACCATTGAAAGACTAGGTGTGCAAGCCAAATCCTACTGTGTGGCACATCATGTGACTTTCATCTCCTGCCATTGGAGGGCAAACAAAGTTGAGAACCATGCCCAAGACTTACAAAAACAAGAGTTGTATAACTCCCAACAATTCAACATCCCTAGAAGGTCTGATACACCAAGGCCAAGGCCCTTGTTTGGAAGGAATGGACCTTGAGACATGAGATGAAAATATCTAGGTTGATGTACTTGACCATCTTAAGTCCTCGGGTTCCCCTGTAGAAGTGGCCCTCTCCTCCTTGTTAAAGGCTAATGCCACCCCAACTCCTCTGATGAAGGACAAGGCAGAGAGACTCTTTCCTTACAAGATAACATGGACCCTACTCAGGACCTGCGCTATCTTCCTCTTCTGGCCACTCCAATAACTAGATTTAACTCAAACCAAATTTGGCCCAAGAAGTGCTGGGAATGCTAGGGGAAGAAAGGGATCCTGGGCCAAAGGACGTACAGAACCAGACAACAGTACTGACAGGGACAGGAGAGTTGTACAGGACTGAATCCCCAGGATTAAGGAGGGGGTAGAACATAAAGGCAGATAAGGGAGAATTTATAGGTATGAGAGTAACATAGAATTTAACACTTGGCAAGAACCCAATTAGACAGTGCTAATATGTCACTAGGAGAGATCTCAGGAGCTTAGAGAAAGTAGTGGCTCACAATAAGTAATGTAGAAATACCATGTCATATGGTTGAAGGAAGGATCAAAAGCGTCAGGAAAGTAGGCAATAATGGGTATACCAGCAAAACCTGGGAAACCTGCAAGATGATTCTGGTCTACAAGAAGGCCCAGGAAAGCATGCTACTTAACAAAACAGTAAGGAATAAATGGTTGCAGGGGGCAGAATCACTGCAGGGAAGCTCAGTAGTGGCCAACATTGGTAGATCACACCTGCCAATGGTAAGTATTACAGAATTTAGCTCCCTCCTGGGGCGGGGGAGGGAGTGGCACTTAGCCATCTAAAGCAAAGTGGGTGCAATTATTGTGATGAGTATAAAGGACCAAGTAGGAGCTTTTAAATATATATCTTTAGACTTGCTAGAACAGAAATATCTGGAGAAAAAAATATACATATATCCATTTTTCATTTTCTACCCCATACCTTACAAAATCATAATATTTGTGGATGGACCCCAGGAATGTGTATTTTTTTAAAGCTCTCTGGATGACTCTGATGTGCAACTTAATTTAGGAACTGCTGCTTCATTAGGAACTTGGACTTAAGTCAGCTTAGGATGTCTATACGTCTTGCTCCATCTTCCTATTCCAGCTTAATACGGAATGAGAAGCAAAAATGGTCAAAAGTTTAGTACTACTAAATAAAATGTGGAAAGCTGAGGTATAAAGTTCCCAGGAATGACTGGTATATTTTTGACTATTGGATACTGACCATCGTAACTCATCTCATTTCCCTTATTACTCAAGAAGCTCAGAACAAGGTTTGTTGCCAACGTCTGGCTTTCAAGAGAAGTTGATTATTTGTATTTCCAAGTGTGAACCTCATGCCTGGCTGTCTTTGATGAATTTGGCCATGTTCAGTCTGGGCCTTGAGTGAAGGTTTGGGATTCAGTGTTTTTCCTCAGACATGACCAGATCCCCACCAGGCATTGGTCTTCAGAATCAAAGTACTCACAATATCTATAAGCAAGGAAGTTAGTCAGATGGAGAAGGTGTGGAGGGCAGGCCTAAGGGATACGCTTCGTAATCATTCTTACCTAATCCACAGAGTGATACTTATTATAATTATAGAGCTCTAAATTCCCATTTGATCTTGTTATTTTTCTATCCAGTAGCCCCTGTGTGTTTTACATTAAGATTCTGAGTCATGGAAGGAGAAGTGAAAAGTTTTCTCTGGAACAAATCTGGAATGGAAACCTAATAATGTTTCCTTTTTTTTTCCAGGCTGGATAAATGTCCTAAATGGAAGTGCCAAAAGTCTGACATTATGTACCTGATTAGAAGCTTTTTTCTGTCCTTCTATAATTGGTAATTCCTTGGAAGAATAAAGCAACAGTCTCCAAATGTATCAGAGTTTTAGAAATACAGCTTGCACACATTGAACTTTATTTTTTCCTCTCTGGAAGGTAAATGATCATGATTAATAGCAATTCCACTTGTGGGACTCCTGGGCAACTTGGCCCCCTAAGGAAAAATGAGAAAATAAAATCGAGTTAAAATGCATTTGTCTTCATTTCAAGAGTATGTTATTCACTTCTATTTATTTAATGGTGTATTCCATCAGTCTTTGACTGGGGTTGCCTAATATTCTTGTGCCTCCTAGAGGATTTACAATGTCCCTACTACGTTCCTGAGCTTGCCCCTGAACTAAGCTTGTCCTCCAACCTGTCCTCCCACCCTCGCATGCCCTCTGGTCCTTGCGAGACATCTACCTTACAAGGAGAAGCAATACATGTCCCTTGGTCTATACCAAACTATGAGGTGAACTGCAGGGTTTTTCAGCCCACAAAGGTATTTGACTTTATGTAAGTATGACCCTAGTCTATTTTGGATCTCTATAAATGCCTGCAAGAGCTAAGAAATCTGAAATCAGAGAAAATTTAAGGTATAATTGAATAAACTCCTCCCTTAAGCATGAATGGCTTTTGGAGAAAGTTAGCCAATATTTAACTGGCTAATCTGGGGAAGGAAATGCAGCCTCACATTTGCATGGCATTTGCTTGTTTATCATGACATTTCACAATATTATTCATGGCGTTTGATGAAAAAACTATGAAGGAGGCAGAACTGGTGTTATGATTTTCTTCATACAACCACCTTCCCTGCCTTACTCTTAGATACTGATTCCTCTTTGTCTCTAACATTTATGGAATTATACTTATTATACACAAAAGAATTAACTAGTTCAATTGTTCAACCTAGTAGAGCTGCTAAAACATTATCATCATATCCTTTAGGACAGGATGACCACTTTCAGGCCTTAGCTTCTTCACCTTAAAAATAAAGGGTTGTTATTATAGGATTGCTTAGTGTCTATGTAGCCCTAACAACCTATTGGCCTAGAAAAAGTTCTAACCAGAGCAGGTGCTTCTCCATGGACTTTCGCAAGATGGCAGCGTAGGAAGACCCTGAACTCACCTCCTCCCACAGACACACCAGATCTGGTGTTACACGTGGATCATTTTCCGCTGAAAAAGATCTGAAAAGTGGGTGAATTGCTTTTGCACAACAAAAGACAACAACAGCACATAGAGGGGTAGGCCAGGCAGACCCAGGGTCTTGCCAAACCCCAGACCCCATGTGTGGGGACACACGACAGAGATGGGTCTCACCAGGCTGGTGCTTCTTTGGGGGGAGTGAGGGCTTGTTGGCACACATCAGGCACCTTATTTCCTGGAATCTTCACAGAGAGATGAGTCCCTATAACATCTGGCTCCGAAACCCAAGGGACCCAAAGTGCTATAAGAAATGGAGAGTCCCCCTTTAAAGAGTGTGCATGCATGTGCATCTTACTCATTCCAAGACCCAGCAAAAAGCCAGCAGCTTAAAATATACCTAGACTGTATGTGAAGGAGATTATCTATTAATCTAAAAAATAACTGCTAGAGGGGTAGGGGATAGTTAAAACTCTCCTTAGGGATGCAGGTACTGGAAGACTCCCTTTTTTATTTTTACCCTCTACCCACCCTGCTAGTACAGGTGGATGAGCTCAAGGTGACACCCTCCTCTTCCCTTTTAAGGAGCCACGCTATTCCATTGCTTTGCTGAAGTCAGAGAGCATGGGTAGTTGCAGCACTGCCTGGCTCCCAGGCTGGAGCTGTCAAGGACAAGCAGTTACTGGGTTCTCCCACTCCCACCTTAAAGCAAGTACACAAGCATAGACAAAGCACTCTCCCTGAAGCCTGCAGGCTCCGCTATCAATACATTTTCCTGCTGCCTTTCTGAAGCCAGAGAGCATGCCCTACCCCTACTCTCTCTAGCTGCCCAGCTAAAGTCAGTGGACATGTGCAATCCACACAGGAATTGCCCCTTGATCGCCTGGTCCTGGCGGCCAAGTGGGCTGCATTCCTGAACTTCATAAGAATGCAACAATTGGAGAGATGGTGCTTGGCAAGCCACCACCCAGGACTGTGCACAGACCATAGATTGAAACAAAAGCCCAGTCTTCCTGTGAAAAAGGACTGTGGACTGAGCTTAGAGCTTCCACTTGAGAAATATGCTTCATGTTTCCCACACATCTAGAAGCTAAAGAAACATTCTCAGTAACTGTAAGCACAGAGATACCATCCTTGCACATGAGGAATAAATCCAAGTGTTCCTGACCCCTGAGATCCTAGCGCTTTCTTGGATTTTGTTCCTCTGAAGCCTCATCATTGAGTTTTTCTTTTGATTTGTGAGCCATCTAGTATCCTTCCCTAAGGAATGATGCAGTGAAAATTTTCCCTTGGGCAACCCTGAAAAATCCACAAATGAGCTTTAGTTGGATGCCTGTCATAACAAAGACACAAAAACTTGATTAGAAACCACCATTCCTGATGTTAATGAAAAAGTACTTCTCTATTTATTCACTAGCCTTATCTTTAATGCCTAGTACATTGTGTCACTAATACTATAGTACATTAATAAAATATTTGTTAAGGAAGGAAGGAAGGGAGGGAGGGAGCAAGGAAAGAAGGAAGGAATGTTATCCAAGCAAAGAAGGAGAGATTAAAGAAAGTCTCAAACAGAAAAGTATCACATTGAGATGAAAGAAAACATGGTATGGTAAAGAAACTAAAAAGAAGTCAGTCTGCCTATGGTCTAGAAAGCCAGAGAGGGCATGGTTAAAGACGGCATAGGAGTTGTCAAATTATGAAGGGGTATAAGCCTGGTAAAAGTGAAAACTTTATGGAAAAGGGTAAGGGTATACCTTTAAAATTTAAGTAAAGGAGAAAATGATAAAATTTGCATTCAGAAAAGACATAGTTTGCAATAAGGAGGTTTGTGTTGAAGAAGCAATGAGCTGGAAGTGGCTAGCTTAGGGTAGCAGTAATGTGTGACAGTATTTCAGGAGCAAATTTTAAGGGGTAAAATAATGGTGATGGAGAGCTAGCAGGTAGGGATGATGTCTGATTTATGGATTGTCTGCCAAATGGGGGAAGATGCCATTGACTAACCTAGGGAGGATGAGGGAAGAACAGGTGTCAGAAGAATGGTGATGAATTGAGTTGTGGACGCAATGAGTTTAGGTTCTATAGGACATGTTAATGTAGAGGCCCAGGAAGCATCTGGATATATGGATCTGGAACCAAGGGGAAGTATGTGAGCTGAAGATGTGGGTTAGGTAATCATCAGCATAAAGATATAACAGAAGATGTAGAGGCAACTAACCATTGTACAGCAAGGTAATGTAGCATGAGAATAGAAAAACCAAGATAAAACTTGGAAGAGAGGAATACCAATTCTTAAGGACAGGCAGAAAAATAGGAGCCTGAAAAGAATATTGGAAAGGAGTAGATTAAGAAATAGAAGACACAAATATTTTAAAAGCCAAGAAAAGAAGAAATATTTCAAGAAGGAAGGAGCCCTCAAAAGCTGATCTGAAATCAAGTGAGATAACGACCTCAAGTATGTGTTGCATTTAGCAACAAGGACATCACTAGGACTCAGTGAGAATGATTCCAATAAGGGAAATAGAGCAGAGTCTGTGGGGGGGAGGGAAAGGGAGGTGAGGTCAAAAATCTTAGGAGCTTGTCCTTGAAGGGGTGGTGGAAGAAGGCAATAGTTGGAGAGGGATTTGGGATTGTGGGAGGGTTTTGTGTGTTTAACATGCAAGCATGTGAGCATTTGTAATCAGTGATAGGAAGGAGACAATAGGGGAAAAGAGGGTAACAACCAGAATATGGGACTAGAACTAAAAGATATAAAATCCTCCCAGGTATTTCTCCATCAGCTGTCTCATGCTTCCAAGTGACCATTCCAAAGTTTTCTACTCTCTCCAAACTTTTATCTCCCTGTCCCCACTCACTATTGGCTGAAGATAGCTCCTCATACCTCACAAGAAAGCAGAGCCATTGGATAGGAGCCCCCGGACCTGTATCCATGCCCATCTTTTCCTCCTTTTATCCTGATAAGCTGAAAGGTTTTGTGACTCCTGTTGCCCCTCTTGCCCTCTCCCTCATCCATTAATTCAACACTTTAAATAACCCCAACCTTGTGCCAAGTGTGCACTGGGCCCAGGAGACACAAAGTTGGAAAAGTCCTTCCCCCAAGGACTTCAGAGTCTATTCAAGAGAAAGAAAAGTAACCATACTCTAAAGCAATAATATTGTTAGTGCTGTAATAAAAGTGTGAAGTTCCATGAATGACCCCTGAGTGTTCTTTTGGAATCTCAGATAGAAAATCCTTGTATCTCCTAAACTTCCAAAGACTAGGCCCTCTCAATTCATCAGTCCAAACCCGTTAAGGAACATCATGGAAACCCTATAGAAAATTGCCATTTTAACTTCGCAAAAGAAAACAAAAACCCAAATTCTCTGAGGTGCATTTGACTCAATAGAACACATAATGTCCCATTTTGAAATACAAATATACTCTTAATATATATTCTTTAAGTGTTAAAGAAACTAAATGCCCCATGCAATTTCAAGAGTCATCACTTATTTCTTAGCGGCAAATCTTAATTGTCATGTTCCAGGGACAAGTTTGGGGGAAAATACAGGAAAATTCCCAACATTTATTTTAGGTTTCCCTTGGATATAGTTTGAGGGAAGATGGTAAATATGATAGACAATGTAATTACCACCATATTGAGTTTGCTACATTAAGATTGAAGTGTATTCATGTATGAATAACTGAAATGTAAGAAATATTCAAATTGTATCAGTTTAAACATGACACTTGAAATATGTAGTTTCCAATAGCTTCTCTCTCAGCAATGAATAGTCACCATCTATGCATCATCAGTAATATACAGTGACCCCTTCCCAAACACCTCATCAAATGAAACTTACCTCAGAAAAAGACAGCAGTCACTAAAGAATCAAAAGGTAGAGATTAACATGCCCCCCAATATCGCTATTTCCCCATCTTCCTTTTAGTACCAGAAAACTCTGAATTTTTCTTAGATACTTGGTCACTCAACTAGAGACTGTATTTTCCAGATGTTCTTGAATGTAAGTGTGGTCATATGAGGATATTTTGGCTTTTGGCCAAAATAATAAGAAACTTCGGTGTTACATCTTCTAAATGGACACTGGTTTCCCTAAATTTCCTCTTTTCCTCTTCCCTTGGGCTGGAAAGAGGATGTGATTATGGCATGGCTTTAACCATGCAACGGTGGACAATAATCAAGGGGAAGGCAAAGGAACAAGTCTCAGCAAACCAGAGACCCTAGGTTATTGGTGGGACAGGACCATCCACCTATCCCACACTTCTCATTCTCACCTCTAGACTGTTATGCAAAAAAGAAGTAAACTTCCAGTGTATTTGAGCCATAGTTTGTTTGGTCTCTTTCTTTACAGTAGCTTAGTCTGACCCTGACAAATACAGACTGGTTCTAGGTAACTTTCTCCAAGAGAAGGAACCCCTGTTGGTGCCTCCTCATAGTCAGTGGAAGATGACCACATATCCCACTAGAGCTCAGTGATCACTAAGACCTCTAGAAGATCACCAACAACCAACCTGAGTCTAGAGAGAGCGCCCAAGACAAGGATGGCAATTGAGTGTGACATATTCAACTTTAGCATACTGGTCTTCTCAGTTTCTGTGACAGTCAATGCCAAAGAAGCAGTTAATTATTTTCATCAAGGTGTTTAACGGAGAAAAACAACCAAGTGGTCAAGATAAATTATACTTTACCTCTTGCTGCCACACTCTGGCAGTCCACTACTACAGAGAGCAGTCTAGCAGTGAAGGATTTTATGAGTAAAAATTATATAGAACAAGTAGAGAAAAACAGCACTTTGTGTACACTGAATGGTCAGCAATATGCTTTTTTTTATTCTAAGAGCTATTTGCACTGTACTCCCACACATTGTTACTATTTGCTATTTTTCCCAGTGGCACCCTCCATATTTTTTTCCATTATCCACTGAATGGTATACTAAATATGTATTAAAATATAATTTTTTTTCTGAAACAGAAGCTTCTATTGCTAAACTGGTACACCAAAACATTTTCATTTTTCATAAGAGTTAGAGTTCATTGTTGATTATAAACCCAATAAACAAGCATCCCTTTATTGCCTCATTGACAATTACACAATATCTTTATCCTCTTACCTACTGAGTTTAATGGAAACTATTTCAACAGAGTAGACATTTATCATCACAAGAGAAACTCCCATTTAGACATTAACTACCTTAGCTTTATTAGAAACTCATTTTCCACAGATGTCCAGGCATGATTTGCTCCTTTTTATCAGGAAATAAATAATATCAGGTAATAGCTTCCTGTGGCAGAGGTTATATCTTTATTATACCCAGAGAAATAGATATCAACCAGTCAGAGAACAGCCAGATGGCTTACCCTTCTTATCAATAAAATTTAATTTTCACTAAGCCAATTGTGACCCAGCTCATTTTTAAATAGGAAGCCAACATTTTGGATTATTATATGAGGCAGCAAATATGACATCCATGAGAGTTTCAAATTTGCACTAACACAGATCCCAAGTCAGAAACCTGGCCCTCTTCTTTGGCACTAAGCCGCTCATTCATCAAGTCCTACTGGTTCCATCTCATATTATCTCCTGAATCTGTCTACTCTTTGTGTTTCCAATGCCACACCCTTAGTGTAGTCCTGGTTCATACCTGGTTCACTGACACAGCCAATTCCTGCCTATCCCATCCTTCCTCCTCCATGCCATCACAATGGGCTGTCAAAAGCAGAAGTGTATCCTTTGTAGAAGAGAGCAAACCGCCTAAATGTGGCTCATTTTTTTGTTTAAGGATTTTGTTTATGTATTTGACGGAGAGAAACACAGCCAGAGAGAGAACACAAGCAGGGGGAGTGAGAGTGGGAGACCCAGGCCTCCTGCTGAACAGGGAACCCAATGTGGGGCTCAATCCTAGGACCCTAGGACCATGACCTGAGCAGAAGGAAGACGCCCAATGACTGATTCACTCAGGCACCACTTAAATGTGGTTTTAGTTTAAGTCTGTTTGATCTGCTCCCCTGCCTACTTTCCTGCCTTATTTGCTACTTCCCTATCCCTTTCCTCTGACACTATGTCCCATTTATGGACTAATTACTTGCAGTTCCTTCAAGTAGACATAATTCATTTCTATCTCTGTGTCTTTGCAAACATCGTCCCTTTCACTGAAAATGCCTTTCCCATTGCCCTCCCCACTTCCTTTCACCTTGACCTTAGTAGCTAACAGCTACTAGTCTCCAGCATACACATCATCTTCCCAATCAAGACTTCCCTGGTCCTTCAAGACTAGACTACATACCCTTCCTACATGCTTCCCCAGCATCTAAGTGCTTGATAAACTTTATAAACTACAGCATTGTCAACATCAACTAGTTAGTCTTGTAGGATCTTGTTCAGATGATTAGCTTGGTCAGGGGGCAGCATGTGTACTCAGGGATGATTATTACTCTGATTTCTGGTTCTGACATGCACACACACACCCCAGCCCACTGACCTTAACAATGTCACCAATAGGGGCATCAGTTAGGAACTGCAATAAGCTGCTCATATCAGAGAACAGAAATCACGAAGACTTCAACAAAATAGAAGGTTATTGCTCTTTCGTAGAAAGGGAAGCTCAAAAATGGATAGTCCAGGGCTGATCTGTCACACCACAAAGCACCTTGCCTAGATGCTCTACCATCTTTAGGGTAGGACTTCCATTCTCAAAGCCACGGAATGTCTCTGGGTTTGTAGACATCCAACCTTCATTCCAAATAAGAAAAGGGTCAAAGTAAGGGGGACTCTTCTTGATAGGTAAAAGGGAGCTCTTCCTGATGCCTTGCCTATTGCCTTCAGCTTATTCCACATTGGCCACTCTTGCATACAAGAAGTACTGTGAAATGAATTATTTGAGTTGAACACACTCAAATAACTTCTTATTTACAAAGAAGGGGAAATGAATACTAAGTAGACAACTAGCAGTTTACTCCACACTGAGAAGAGTTGTATAATCCACTCGTTAAGAAAATAATTGCTCTGCTTTATAAATTCAAATTTCACATAATCTAAGAAACAATGAATTGTTTGGAAAGAGGAGTCACAGCAGGGACTTTTAAAACAGTACACTTCAAATATAAAAGAGGTTTAAAAATTCCAAGTCATATATAATTTTTCAGGAACACATCTCTTATATACAAGGGGGGAAACCTTTATACAGAGATCTCACTTATTCACTCCTATATTATCCACAATGAACTATCAATGAGTAGCACTGAACATATTACCTTTTTTACTCCTCACTTTATGAACCAGGATTGGTATTTTCACTTGTAGATGAGAAGAACACTGAGGCAGAGGGTAGTGACTTATGCAAAAATCACATTACTGGTAACAGCACGAGTTCTTGATCCCAGGGGGCTGTCTGATGCTCTACTCTATAATGCAACTTCTCCACAAGCCTTCCCCACCTCAGTTGGACTAATGGTCCTGATACTCCCCAAAATAGAATCTCCATCATGTTGAGTGTGCTACATTAAGATTGAGGTGTATTCACAGATGAATAACTGAAATGAATGAAATAGTCACATTGTATGAGCTTAAACATGGCACCTAATAACTGAGCCCATGCTGGCTAATCCCTAATGGAAAATATTGGACATTTTGTTGTGTTTCATGATGATGATTTAATTAGATTACTCAGCTACATATAGACAAATGTAACTGGACCATTCCTTTACACCACGCATAAACTGAAAATGGTTGAAAGACCTCAATTGAAAGACAGGAATCCGGGGCGCCTGGGTGGCTCAGTTGGTTAAGCGACTGCCTTCAGCTCAGGTCATGATCCTGGAGACCCAGGATCGAGTCCCACATCGGGCTCCCTGCTCGGCGGGAAGCCTGCTTCTCCCTCTCTCACTCCCCCTGCTTGTGTTCCCTCTCTAGCTGTGTTTCTCTCTGTCAAATAAATAAAATCTTTAAAAAAAAAAAAAAAAAA
>PITA01020896.1:0-33919 GCA_004023965.1 Spilogale gracilis | reverse complement strand
ACTTGAGGGTGGAACCGTTGGACCTTTTGCAGTTCAGCTCTGCATGAACTTGAATTGAGGGTGACCTAAAAATAAATTAGGACACCTGGCAGAGTGAGGACATACAAAGACCCATTTCCAATTGTGTTTCTCAGCCTTGACCTCTAGGCTGTTTGGCTAAGCAGGCACATGACTGGTAATTAGACCCTGAGTTTAAATCTTGACTTGGCGTTGCTTTAGTTGTTTGAGCTTGGGCAGGATTCCAATGGCCTTGAACCTCAGTTTCCCATCTGTAGCCTGCCGATAACAATCTAACCCCCACTTCGCCATTGTGGAAAATAATTTAGTGACATAGGGAGATTTGGCTTCATCGCTGAAATTCCCTGATTGTGGAGGTCAGTGCCTCTCCCACCCTCTGGAGTGAAGAATCAGCTCTTTTGTTTTCCTGGTACTTTGTAGCCAATTTGTATCATATTTGTAAAATATGATAAAACAATTTAATGGAAAAATGAAGGGAACTGAAATATCCAAACAAAATCCAAGCCTCACTTAGAAGATATTAGCTTCAATGCACAGAAATGCACTCTGTCAAATACCAATGAAAGTAACTAAATTCTCTCAGTTTCTGCACTAATCTGAAGGAGTCTGGCCTTCACCGCCTTCAGAGCACATGTCTTCAGGCTGCACTAGCAGAGCTGAATAGCCCTGCCCTAGGATTGTGTAATTGATTTTGTATCCCTTGCTCTTGGTATTTAGAAAGCACCTTAACACACACACACACACACGCACTTAGGACAGGCACATGCATGCACACACAGTAAATGAATGAATGGCAGGCCTTGCTTCTCCTAGAAGAAACATAGAACTCCCATCGTTATCATCCTGTGATCATAGCAAGTTGCTCTCTATGAGACTGTTCTCTTCATTTTGCATCCTTGGGGCCTGTGCTGAAGCCTGGCTTTTCTTCTATTCTGACTCCTCTCATCTGGCCTCATGATTCGCATTTGCACATCCGTTTCATCTACCCCACTGGGATCCCCTGCAGGCATGGATGGGGGCAGACTGCTCTTTGAATTCCTGGGGCCCCAGACAGGGTGTCGTCCCTCGGAGCTATGCAGTGAATGCCTGCTGCCCACAGGAGCCCACTGCCCTCAAGGGAGCTGCTCGTCCAGGTGCCACACTGGTTTCCATAACGAGGTCTCTGCCCCGATTTTATTGTCCAAGGACCCCGAAGCTTAAGCTTGGCAGAGAAACAAACTGCTTTCTTTCCATAATTTAGCAGTAGATGGGTGTTTCTCCCCTACCTGACTCTCAGTGTCATTGGGGTGCTTGTGTGTTGGTTTTTTTCTCAGATTTTATTTATTTGAGAGAAAGAGAGATCACAAATAGGCAGAGAGGCAGGCAGAGAGAGGGAGAAGCAGGCTCTCTACTGAGCAGAGAGCCTGATGTGGGACTCGATCCCAGGCCCCTGAGATCATGACCCGAGCAAAAGGCAGAGGCTTAACCCTAGGGGTGCTTGTGTTTTGATGAATTCTTGGACCTTCCCCAGACTCACTCAATTAGGCTTCCTAGGGGATGGGCTTGGAAGGTTAATTTTTGGACAGACATCTTCAGATGATTCTTATGGTCAGGAAATGGGGGGAAGAGGAAGCTTATATGTAAAATTATCTGATACCTTGGAGAGTAGCTAAAGCTCTATGGCCCTCAGTCTCCTCATCTGTAAAATGGGGATATCTTTGCGAAGGTTAAATGAAATAATGTATATGAAATGTTTAGCAGAATACCTGATATTATATATACATGTAATACTATCTATATATACATACTATATACTTACCATATAAAATATATACTCAGTATAACATACCATATATAGTTATATGTAATTTTGTTATGTGCAATTATCAAATGTATAATATAGGGTTATACGTGAACTTTTATATACAAACTTAATGAAATGGTTAACATTGTATGTATTATATATGTGAAATATATATATTATGGTATTGCATCACTGGTATTGTTTAAGTGCCTTATACACATGATTTCATGTAATCTTCATGTATTTGCTGTCTATACACACCATTCCCAGCTAGCATTGTTGCATGGATTAAAAATGAACTGCAGGAAAAATCTAGAACTTACTTAACGAAGCGACGGACATTGGCACTTAAACATGTCCCACATGTCTTTATTGTTGGCAATTGTCTGATTTTCATGAGGTTTGTATCTAATGATCCTATAAGTAATTCAAGCTTAAGGAAGAATGATAAGATATATGTGCCCAGAAATAAGCAAAAAATCTCACCTCTGATAAGCCAGAGATGTAATTGAAATTTCCTGAACTTTAAATGGGGGCGGTAATTGGACCTACAACACAATGTCGCTGTGTAGACTAAAGACAAGTCATAGCAAGTGTTTATCCCGGCATCTGGGGCGGGGAGAAGCCCCGTTGGCCGACAGCTGTGATTATTCGATGCCACCAATCTTGGGGACCCGGTGGGGGAAGCTGCTGATTCCCAGACGAATACATCCCATTTGGGAAGTGTTGCTTGACTTCTGCCTACTCCAGCCTCACACTCGGGGCAGGTTTCTGGGTTTTTCCCTGCTCGGATTAGCTGTGTTCTTGTCCCAAAAAGTGACTCTTGTTCCCTTTTTGCCTTGAGGGGTAGGAAGCCCTGGTCCTATGGCTTCCCTCCTTGCCTCTCTTCTCTATTCCATCTGCTTCCTGAACCCGTCTCTCTCCCCCTCGTTCGTAATGCATCATAGTGAGGGTACAGTTTGATTCTCGGTTCTGGACAGGTGTCGCTCCAGTTTTGGGGTGATGCTGAATACACCTCCCAGAGTTCAAGCATTCATTCCCACAGTCAGGACCCAATGTTTATATCGGAGGAAGGCTCAGCCTGCCTTCTGCACAGACAGCAGTGAGGAATGTGATGTCTGTGATGTCTCAGCAGGCTTGTGAGGAAAGGTGGTATATGCCCATTTTACAGATGAGAAAGTAGGGGCTCGGGGAGCAGACGTGACTCACCAAAGCCTCGGAACTGGAGTTCAGAAACTCACTTCCCCCATAATACCTCGAAGCCTTCCCAAGATGAGTGAGGGATCAACACCCAGCTTTGGATTTCCAGTTCGGTGGTGAGGACCCATGAGCATCTCAGTGTGGTGCCTTGGTAAAGGGAGAGAGTTTTGGACTCCTGCCCTGGCTCCCCAACTTTAATAGTTTTGTGCATCTGGGTATGTGATTTAACCTCGACGCCTCAGTGTTCTTGTTCCTAGAAGGGGCCCAGAATGCCAGCCTCACGGCATTGTTGTGCTTATCCCACTGTGTCAGGCTCACTGCAAGTCTTTAGTAAATGGTGGCTTCTCTCGTGGCTGGTCTTCCTGACCACGCTCTATCATAGCCAACAATGATGCCCCCAGCAGACATCCCAGAATGGCTCACATCACGGGCTTCTGACCCTGGTTTCAAAGGAATGCCTCATGGAGAAGATTAAAAAGCACGAGTTAGGTCTGTATGAACTATCAGGGAAAGATGCTCCAGGCTTGCTATTGGGTGAAAAAAGTAAGATACAATTCATGTGATAAAAACAACCCTACACATCCAACTATGTCGCAGAGTTTAAGCACACACGTGCACACAGCAAAGGTCTGGAAATATGGACACCAAGCTCATCTCGGGGTGACCTCTGTTATGTCCAGGAAGAAGAGGACCAGTATTAGTGAGAGTGGGCAAAGGGAGCTCTAGCCTTATTCAAAATGGTCTAGGTTTTTCCACAGGAAAATACACACATGTGCTTGTTAAATAATTAGCATTAAAATAAAACTATCCTTCCTGCAATATTGTGGCCTTGGAATCATATTAGTTTGAATCTTAGCTCTCTACTTACTAGCTGTGTGATCATGAACAAATGGCTTAACTTCTCTGTGTCTAATTTTTCCTTTTGTAAAATGCAGCTCTTAATAGCATCTAGCCCCTGGGAATGTGTGGATATATTGACATGATGGGTGTTAGCCTCCTTCAGCCTGGGCTTGGCACATGGAAATGCTCCATAATGGTACTTTTATTTCTATGATTGTTCTCATTTCATTAATACTTCCAAATCTGGGAAGGGCTCCTCAACCCTTTAAGATGTCTTCATTATTAGCCAATTATAAGACAATAAAAAAATGTGATCAGTTTTATGATGGAGTAAGAAAAAATAAAATGCCAGGGAGAGTTTCATAAAGACTTGTTGGAGAAAGTGACATTTGAGATGAACTTTGGAGAGAAAGTCCGATTTCTAGCAGTTGATGGGACGGTGTGTCCGTTAGCTGTGTGTGTCCCAGGAATGCTGTGTAACAAACAACCATGAAACCTTAGTAAACATCAGTTGACCATGTATGTGGGGATCAGTCACGGATTCCCGGCTCTTCTGAGCTTGGCTGGGCTCCCTCACAGCCGACAACCAGGTGGCAGTGGGCTGTTGCCTGAGCTGGGATGGTTGGCTTTGTCTGGGATGTCAGGGAAGACTTAGCTTTGCTCTGCATGGTCCTTCCTCCATGATGAACGGGCTGGGCCCGAGGTATTCCCATGGACATGGCAGACCCAAGGCAGCAAATAGAACCAGGCAAAGCCTTTTTCTACTGGCTGAGGCAAGAAACTTCGCCAACGGATTGGAGGGTTTTGGGCACAGACTCTGCCTCCTCTGTGAGTTAATTGCAAAGGCACATTGCAAAGGGCATGGAGGCAGGAGGAATAACGGAATTGGGGCATCTTTACAAGCTACCACAAGTGGATATAGAAGGACTTTTAGGTGGGGGAACCTGAGCAGAATCATAGAGGGAGGACATTTGAGGTGATGTGTTTAGGGACGCGCATGGAAATGAAAGAGGCAAGGGAGGAGAGATGGACTGCGGTTGAGCTCCGAACAGTGACTGAGTCTGAATAATATTCTGTAGAACAGCGTTTCCCCCCCTTACTAGTTCGACACCACCGTTGTGCTTTTTGCTGTGTCTGTGTATGCTCTTTAAACCAACTCGATTTTTAAAAACACAGGTGTATTTAAAAGTAAACCTTACACTGGTGCAATGGAAAACTAGTATCATTTGCCATGAATGGGAGGCAATTAAGAAAATTAGCACAATCAAAACAGTAGTATCATGGGACACCTGGGTGGCTCAGTTGGTTAAGCGTCTGCCTTTGGCTCAGGTCGTGATCCCGGGGTCTGGGATCGAATCTTGCATTGGGCTTCTTGCTCAGCAGGGAAGCTGCTTCTCCTTCTGCCATTCCCCCAGCTTGTGCACACACACTCTCTCTCTCTCTCACAAATAAATAAAATCGTTAAAAACAGCAAACAAACCCCCAAAAACCCACTGATTACATCGTGCTCACTGTTACCTGTCCAAGGCTATGAGTCTGCGTCCTCTCCGTTACAAAGGGAGATCAGCGCATGCTAGGTGTTAAAGACCTAGCATCACTGGACAGCGACTGTCGCTTTGATATATGGTCAGAGGGCTGAAGAGAGATTTGGACGGAGAACGTGCTTACTGTGCAACCCATTGCCACTCAGTGCCATGCCCCAAGTTATCAGTGTGGCCCATACTTGCGAGATCTGCTCCTCAGGAGTGGCTGTTTGAGTGGGGTCGAGACATGGTCCCTCACTCCTGCCATCCTCGTCAGGGCTCAGTCTGGTTTTTCAGTCCTCTGTGATAGTGAATGCTTAATCAAAAGTAGGAGAGACTGGGACACTTAGCTGGCTCAGTCAGTGGAGTGTGTGACTCTTGATCTTGGGGTTGTGAGTTCGAGTCCCGCATTAGGTGTTGAGAATACTTAAATTAAAGAAACTTAAAAAAAAATAAAGGTATGAGAGACAGGATGCCACAGGATTTCTTTGTTTCTTTGAGTCAAGAAATCGCATTGTTTTTATTTTTATTTATGTCAAGAAAGCACATTCTTATTTCTTTTGCCATATTTGAAATCTAATATGGGCATATATAGACATAAAATAATAAACAGTAAAACTTTATTTAGGTGAAAAGCTTGAGGACGATCAGTTAACAAAAATCCCAAATTTAGGGGCACCTGGGTGGCTCAGTCATTAAGCATCTGCCTTCAGCTCAGGTCATGATCCTGGAGTCCCAGGATTGAGCCCCACATTAGGCTCCGTGCTCCGCGGGAAGCCTGCTTCTCCCTCGCCACTCCCCCTGCTTGTGTTCCCTCTCTCACTGTATTTCCCTCTGTCAAATAAATAGGTAAAATCTTTTTTAAAAGTCCCAAATTTATAGATATTGTTAATAAATAAACATGTATTCCTTTTAAGCAATTTCTGTAAGTTGGTTCGATTTAAATCCTATGAATTTCAGAATCAGGATTTAAATAATGGATTAGGAAGAGAGTTTTTAGTTTAATGCAACTTAAAAGTACATTTCTTTGTAGCATAACTGTATATTTTAAACATTGCAGAAAGGATTCATTTGATCTTTAAAGAATGTATGTTTTGACACAGATTAATTTATTAGATAAGACTTTTTCTGGTACTGAGAGTTCTTAAGTTTGGGGCAGAATCCCTCCAAGGAAACTGTGGCAGGTGCTTGTGAGCTTCTGGGGCACAAATCAGCCTCATTGCCATGACATTCAGCACCGCTTTGCATGAATAATTCCTTTTAACTCTCCCCGCAGTCCTGTGCAGTAGGTACATTTTAACTTCCAGTTTCCAAGTGAGAAAACCGAGGTGTAAGCAGTTTTGAAACTTGCTTGAGGTCATTGGCAGTGGGGCTTGAGCCCAGATTAGCCTCATTCTGGCGCCCAAGTTTCCAGCCCCTCCCTGATGCCACCTCTTACTCCAACACGTTGGAATGGGGGGAAAAAAATTAAAGATCTATAGTAGAACTCTCTTTCCCTGGTTCTATCCTGTGCTCTACTTTTGCAATTACTGATAAGCCCTCAACGTAATTCAGTGCAAAGGAAGTAGGCCCGCTGGTCACACTTACTGCCAGTAAGAGATGGCCTGATCTCAGGGTCTGAGAGATCCATTTTGCTGTTAATTGCAGGGGTTTCTTTTCTGCGCATCCAAGAAATTTAGAGTTCTGAGATCTCTTTTGTCCTGAAACTTAGTAGAACAGATAGAGAGAGTGGCGACTATTGGAGACAGGTTTCATAGCTAAATCTACCTTGTTTCTGAAAGTTTATATAGTATTCCATTCTATGGATGGGCTGGAATTCATTCGTACTTAATTTTTGGGTTAATGTCTTTTTATTTTTTTAAAGGTTTATTTATTTATTTGAGAGAGAGCCAGGGGAGGGGCAGAAGGAGAGGGAGAGAGAAGAAGGTTCCATACTGAGCCAATAACCCCACATGGGGCTCAATCTCACCACCCGGAGATCACAACCTGAGCTGAAGCCAAGAGTCCGACACTGAACCGACTGCACCCGCCAGGCACCCTTCCCTTAATGTACCTTTTTAAACATTGTTTTCCAGATTTTATTTTTAAGTCATCTCTACATCCAACGTGGGGCTCAAACCCACAACTCAGAGATCAAGAGCCATGGGCTCCACCGACTGAGCCAGCCAGTGTCCCAACACACATAGAGTCTTAAAGATATAAATGTAGTCATAGTACATGCTGTCTCTGCAGTTCACTTTTTCACTGGAGATGAAAATCTTGGAGATTTCCCCAAGTCAATATGTATCAGTCTACCTTTTCAAGTTTTAAAAAGTATTGTGATACACATGAAAAAATGTTCAGCGTCACTAGCTACCAGGGAAATTTGAATCAAAACCACACTGAGATACCACCTTACACCAGTCAGAATGGCCAAAATTAACAAGACAGAAAACAACAAGTGTTGGAGAGGCTGCGGAGAAAGGGGAACCCTCTTACACTGTTGGTGGGAATGTAAGTTGGTGCAGCTGCTTTGGAAAACAGTGTGGAGATTCCTTAAAAACTAAAAATAGAGCTACCCTATGACCCTGCAATTGCACTACTGGGCATTTACCCCAAAGATACAGATGTAGTGAAAAGAAGGGCCATATATACCCCAATGTTCATAGCAGCAATGGCCACAATCGCCAAACTGTGGAAAGAGCCAAGATGCCCATCAACAGATGAATGGATAAAGAAGATGTGGTCCATATATACAATGGAATACTATGCCTCCATCAGAAAGGATGAATGTCCAACTTTTGTAGCAACATGGACTGGATTGGAAGAGATCATCTGAGTGAAATAAGCCAAGTAGAAAAAGTCAAGTATCACATGGTTTCACTTACTTGTGCATAAGGGGTAATATAGAGGACAGTAGGAGAAGGAAAGGAAAGTAGGGTAATTCGGGGAGAGAAACGAAACATGAGAGACTTTGGACACAGAAACAAACTGAGGGACTTGGAGGGAGGGGTGGGGGAATGGGAGAGCCTGGTGGTGGGTACTGAGGGCACCTATTGCATGGAGCACTAGGTGTGGGGCATGGGCAATGAATCTTGGAACACTGAAAAAATAAAATAAATTTAAAGTAAAAAAAAAAAAGAATTTACTTGTTAATACAGTCACATTAGGGATGGGACTTAAACCAAAAAATTATTGTGTTACAGTAATGAGCCAGCGTTTATCCCATGTGTACACATACGTAAGTATTTTTATCCGGTGGATTCTTGGAAAGGAAGCTCTTAAAATGTTGAAACAAGAATCAAATTGCCCTCCGGTGGAATTCTCAATGGCTTCTCTCGTTTTTGCTGACACTGGATAGTATCAGTGTGAAAGAAATGTTGCCAAGCCCATCTGAACATTTGTTCCGTTAATAAGCAGATAATATGGGGCGCCTGGGTGGCTCAGTTGGTTAAGCGACTGCCTTCGGCTCAGGTCATGATCCTGGAGACCCGGGATCGAGTCCCACATCGGGCTCCCTGCTCGGCGGGAAGCCTGCTTCTCCCTCTCTCACTCCTCCTGCTTGTGTTCCCTCTCTGGCTGTGTTTCTCTCTGTCAAATAAATAAAATCTTTAAAAAAAAAAAACAGATAATACATATACCTTGTATTTTCTAATTTTGCTGTAGAGAAGTAAATAGAAAATATCTCCATCAATAATCTTAGTAATAATCATAATTATAATTATTATTAGTCTGAGTAATCTTAATCACTTATAATCTTATTATCAGAGATAACTATTGGTCATATTTTGTTATATACTACTCCCAAGGCCTTTTCTGTACATCTATACATACATAGTTTTATAAACCTTTAAAGAAATTTTTTAAAGATTTTATTTATTTATTTGACAGAGGGAGAGATCACAAGTAGGCAGAGAGGCAGGCCAAGAGAACGAAGGAAGCAGGCTTCCCGCTAAGCAGAGAGCCCGATGCGGGCCTCGATCCCAGGACCCTAAGACCATGACCCGAGCCGAAGGCAGAGGCTTTAACCCACTGAGCCACCCATGTGCCCTAAATTTAAAAAAAAATTAACATAATGTATTATTTGTTTCAGGGTATAAATTTTTGATGCATTATTTATACATTATAAATATACATATTTTTAAAAATATACATATTTTATACATTATTTTTAATGGTATGCCATCACATAGATATACTTGTAATGTACTTATATCATCCCACACTGTTGAAGTTTTGGATTGTTTCCAATTTTTCATGGCTATTTTCAATGTAGAGCAAAGCTTTGTGAATATTCTTAGTTATTTCTTTAGGGTAAAACCCTACAGTGGCACTGTCCTTAGAAAGACATTGTAGGTAACAGATGTGTGCCAGACGTTGTTAGTTTTTACATAAGTAGTTTTTCTTTCTTGTGTCATAGTGTCTCTCTATAGGATGAGTTCACATCCATCTCATTCTAAAAGTATTTGTGGATTTGTGAGTATTTGCCTGTGAGTTAAGATTCAGGGAGTACAAAAGGATTTCAACGAAATGGTTCTGAGCTGCACTTTTCATCTCCATGATTTATTTATTTTACAACTGGAAGCTTGTGCCTCTTACACCCCTGGAAAGTACAGCCTTGGTACCATCACAGTAACTTGATGCGATGACAAAATGTCATTATGCTGCCTGCTTCTGCTAATGGTTATAACTGTTGGATCAGTAGGTTGGACCCTTGCCACTTACATAATATGGTGTGGCGACTGTACTTCAATTAAAAATTTTAAAAAGTGAAAATAAACAAAAAATGTCTCTTGCACCCCTCTTCCTCATCCCTCTTTTCCTTCCCTAGATTATTAGAAACCCTCCCAGAGAGTGTCTGCCTTTACAAAGATACATAAATGCAGACAATGCCCCCATGCACGGGAGAGTATTTTTATGTAACAGTGTATCTTGGAATTGTTCTGTATGGGTACATAGCACGCTTCCTTATTTTATGTTATAGCTGCACAGAGTTTCCTTGTGTGTATGGACCTGCATTTATGAGTCTTTTGCTGATGGACCCTCAGGATATTTTCAATCTTTTGCCATGGCCAGTAGAACTGTAAGAAATATTCTTTTACAGTTGTCTTGCCCAGCGCGGCGTCTGTGAGTTCCTAGAAGTGGAATCCTTAGGTCTAAGGATCTGTACAGCGAAAGTGTACATGATTGAAGCCAAAAGGCCCCCCAATAAAGTGGTACGCCTTGCCTGCCCCACCTCCCTGCAATTAAACCAGTCTTTTAAATAGGCATTGGATGGGGTTTGGGCGGGGAGGGCCCCGTGGGAGAGATTCCTGCTTCTCCTCCCGTGGCTGTGCCTCTGAGACTCGCCCTCTGTCCTCATCTGTGTCTCCACAGAGCAAGCTGGTGAAGTACTTCAGCCGTCAGCTGTCCTGCAAAAAGAAGGTGGCCCTTCAGGAGCGCAACGCTGAGCTGGACGGCTTCCCCCAGCTCCGGCACTGGTTCCGGATCGTCGATGTGCGCAAGGAAGTCTTAGAGGTGACCAGAGACAGCCCCCTGCCCCCTGCCCCCTGCCCCTGACCGGCCGGCATCCAGCCCCTCGTGCAGTGTGTTTTCACCTGTGCCCGGCACATAGCAGACCCTCGATAAATATGTGTTGGATGAAGGCACAGAGGATCTCTGATGCTATCCAAGTGGGTTGTTAAGAGTGTAGTTCCACACTCATTTCAATCTTCTTCCAGCTCGGCCACTCATTAGCTCAGTCACCTTGGCCGAGTCACATTACCCTTTAGACCGGTGCTGTCTAGCAGAACTTCTGTGGTGGTGGAAATACTTTATATCTGTGCTGATGCGGAGCCTGGCAGCCCCAGGGAACCCTCGAGGGCTTGACTTGTGATTAGTGCATGGGACTCACGCACTGAATTTTTAATTGTATTTAATGTTAATTAATGTGGCCAGTGGCCACCATAGTGGACACCGCTGACTGAAGACATTAGTTTTCTCACCTGTTCATGGGGCTAATGATCGTCTCCTGTTCCGAAGTAGTTAGAATGATAAAAACGCAATGATTCACCTAAAATGTTCCAACACTCAGTCTGATACCTGATAGCATTGGCAAACGTCAGCTTGTTATTATTGTTGAAAGCTTTGGAAGTAACAGGAGGGGACCATGTCCTTAAAATCTCAAGGATAGTGAGATTTTCCTACCTTCTTGGATCCTAGGTCCCCACTGTTTCCAGGGACCCATCCAGCCCTCATAAAAGCCGGTCACTGAATATTCGGGACCAGGAGTTGTCCTAAGAGCTTTATAGGTAGGATCTCAACTGTTGAGGCTATTCAGACCCTTACAATGATCTTTTGAGGTGGGGACAAGAATCCCCATTGTGCAGACAAGAATCTGAGGCTCAGAGATGAAGCGACTTTCCTAGCTAGGAGTGGATGGGGCTGAAAAGGGGAGGCTGCTCAGAAGGACTCTGGAACAGGTGAGAAGCACTGTGCTTTCTCCTTTTTCCGTTGCTGGGGACCCACCAAGCTGGGTAGACAAGAGGGTGCTCCCCTTGCCTGCAGGAGCAAGTACAATTTCTCACGGTGCACCCTTCTTGCTTGAAGAGGCCCGGGAGATCATCTTCCACCTTTTGTCTTTTTCAGACTTTTACCTCTATGTAACCTCGCCTGAACCTACCAGGTGCTGAGCTAGATGGGGGACCCACACATTCCTCCACCCCTGCCCCTCCACCACCTCACTGGATGGTGTATGATTCTATGTTCCTTTATTTCATTCCTAGGATGGAGTTTTCAGTGTATCCTTAACATGAAAGGTCACATGTAACTACAGACTCTATATTTTATTTGCATGGACCAATTCACTTTTTTTTTTTTTTTAAGATTTTATTTATTTATTTGACAGAGAGATCACAAGTAGGCAGAGAGAGGAGGAAGCAGGCTCCCTGCCGAGCAGAGAGCCCGAAGCGGGCCTCGATCCCAGGACCCTGAGATCATGACCTGAGCCGAAAGCAGAGGCTTTAACCCACTGAGCCACCCAGGCGCCCGCCAATTCACCTTTTAGAGGCTTTGGGGACCATTTATCAAGTGGGGTGAATACAGAGACAAATTTTTCTCAGCCAGGGGATGAAACCTGGTGGCTCCCAAGCTGTTCCTTTTATCTGATGCACAGACATTTTTTGTTTGTGTGATATGATGTTCGCAAAAAGATTTTTGAGCTAATATTTAAAAGCCTAAAGAGTTTGCATAAAAAAACTCCATATCTCTGGCTTCTCGAAGAAGCCAAATTGCTGAACACACCCAACTGAATTCCTGTCTGGTGGCAATGACCTGATTTCGGCTGCCCCTTTGGATCCTGCAGGCTCCTGCTAGTTGGCAGTTTTGCTCATTTACCTGGCCTGCAGTGCCCCAGCTCTGGCTCTTACCTTAGTCTGTTAGACTCCTGAGCTCACCAAGGAGGGGATGGGAGGAGCTGGGGTTCCAGCTCTCTGCCTGCAGCTCCCGTGTCCGTCCACCAGAGGGCCCCTTTCCGAGGAGGAACCAACCAACAGTATGGAGAAGGCTCCCAAGTTCAAACTTCCTTGCTGTGCATCCCTGGGCAAGTGGTCTAACTTCTCTGAATGTTAGTGTCCTAGTTACAGACCCCTGATGATGATGAAAGTACTACTTTCTGTGGTCTTTGTGTCATTAAAAGAGAACCCAAGAAAAGCACTTAAAACAGTGCACCATCTATTTTATTTTCACATATTATTATCACTTTATTGAACAGAAGTGCATCTCCTCTGTTAGTCTGGGTTTCTTTAGGCTTTGCCCATTTTTTATGTCGTTGTTACTTTTGTGATTTTTTCTGTGACCCCTAATTTCAGTGAAAATTGAGTATTTGGGAAGTAAATGATAGGATTAAAATACACAAGTGAATCCTGCAGCAAAGAGGAGAATTCCTTTAGGTTGTGAATGAGTCCTTCTAAATATGATTTGTTCTGTACCTTCAGCTCCTGGACCACCACTTTTCTTAAAGTGGGCTTTACCAGCCATGTGTCCCTATTTGAGAAAACTCTAAATGACTCAAGTATTGTTTTCTCTGGATCCTTGCCCTAATGAGTTGGAAAAACACTGATTTGGCTTCATGACCTTTGCCCTGCATCTGTTTTGAGGCAGAGAAAGAAGTTTTCCTCCTTCTGGCTGCCAGTTAAATGTCTTGGGGGAGTGCCTGGGGTGGGGGAAGATGTCTGATTTTGTTGTAATTCACAGACATGGACACAAGAGGGCAGAAGTATTACACAATATAGTCCTAGGCTCTCCATCTTCAGGTATCTAAAATTCTTATTTAAATAATATATGTAAAAACATTGGATACTATTTTTTAAAAAGATTTTATTTATTTGAGAGAGAGAGATCACAAGTAGGTAGAGAGGCAGGCAGAGAGAGAGGAGGAAGCAGGCTCCCTGCTGAGCAGAGAGCCCAATGTGGGCCTCGAACCCAGGACCCTGAGATCATAACCTGAGCGGAAGGCAGAGGTTTTAACCCACTGAGCCACCCAGGCACCCAAAACATTGGATACGATGAACTGCTATAAATGAAGGCTCTCCATTTTATATACATATATGGATATAGATACATAAATATGCATAAAGATGCATAAATATCAAAGTTTGACTACTTTCAAGGTGTATCTATATTAGAGGTGTCCAGGGACACATCATTTTGGGGAAGGGCGTGGAGGTGGCTGGTGGTGGTGAAGGGACACTTATAGCTGGCAATCCTACCTCTTCTGTTCTCAGCTCATCTCTTCAGAGGTGTCCCTCTCCCCACCCCATGCTACACTCCAGCCTTACCATTTTGTCTTAGAATGCACAGCCTTGCCCTGTGGGGCTCGGACACAAATCACAAATCCAGGTTCATTTCCAGCACTGAGCTACCCGTAGTGTTCCAGCTAACTGCCCCTTAGGTTTCCTAAACTCCCAGTCTAGGGCTTAGAAGGTGTGACCGGGGAGGACAGCCATCAAGAGCCTTGGGCTATCCAGTTTGCTCTGCTCTGAGATCACCCTGTATTGGGGACAAGCCAAGCTAAGCAGGAGACAGAGAGCCATCCAAAGATGAGGAAACTGGAGATTGCCCATAAGGAGCAGAATGCACAGTGGAGGGAACAGATATGTGGAGCACTGGCTGTGTGCTAAAGATCTGGGCTACCCTACAAAGTATGCACACTTAAGACTCCCATTGTACAGGTGAATAAAGTGAGGCTCAGAGAGGGTAGGTGACCTGTCCGAGATAATGAGTGCCAAAGATGTGATTCAAACCCACGCCTGTTTTCCCTAGGTACCGCTAGATGGCAGTGTGGAGTCTCAGCCGGCTCCCTTTCCCTCCAAGCCCCTGAGGTGTGTTTACCATCCTTCTTTCTTCCCTCCTCTAGGAAATCACCCCTGGCCAGCTGAGTCTGGAGGACCTCTTGGAGATGACAGATGAGCAGGTGTGTGAGACCGTGGAGAAATATGGAGCCAACCGGGAGGAATGTGCCCGTCTCAATGCCTCCCTGTCCTGCCTGCGGAATGTCCACATGTCAGGTGAGCGGCCCTGGGGATAGAGGCTCATCCCCAGCTCCTCGACCTGGGTTGCTCCAGATTTCTGTGCCTGTGCTGCTTTCGGTGGTAAATACATTCCCGAGCAGAGAGAAGGGCATTCGGAAGCCAGAAGTGGTGAGGGCAGCTCTTGGAAGTCTGTGCTCACGGGAGAGCCAAGATCGCAGGGCATTTGGTAATGGGTAATGAGGGCCTGAATATGGAAATCCAGGGTTTTCGTACCTCAGACATTCTTAGATGCCTTTGCATGTTGGGTCTACATCCATCTAACTTCCTATATTTTCTTTACATAAACAATAGACATTCATTGTAAAATAAAAAAGAAAACAGATAAACAAAAAGAAAAGAACCATTCCAGGCTCTGCCCTCTAGGGAAACTACTGTTGTCATTTTGGTGAAAAGTTTTGGTATAATTCTTCCAGACAAATGGGTATGTGCGTCCTGTTTTTAAACAATAGAGTTAAGGTTAACCGTGCACATTTTGAAAATCCCCCCACCCCAATTAAATAACCGCTGTGACTTGTTTTATCAGTTTGGGGTCCAAATTGTTAAAAAAAAAAATAACCAACAGAAAAGAAAACCAAGTTCCACAGGATGTACTGGAGATCAGTTCTGAATTGGGAGGATCCCTTCCAGCAAGTAGAGAAGTTGGGTTAAGAGAGGGTTTCTCTAGGCAGGAGGGTGGGGCAGGAGGGTTATTAGCGAGACAATAGGGTGGGTTTCCTGAGAGGTTAAAACTACTTAAGTCTGGGTTTGCTATCTTGTAGGGGTAAATGACTTCATTTGGGGACTTTTTTTTTTTTTTTTTTTTTTTTTTTTAGTAGGCCCTGGGAGGGGCTTGAACTCACAAGCCTGAGATCAAGCCTGAGGTGAAATCAAGAGTTGATGCTTAACTGAATCACTTTTCTCTTAGACACTGGCAACTTTTTTCACATCATCTTTGTTTTTTTTTGTTCTTTTTTCACATCATCTTTCTTTGATCTTTCCCATTAATTGCTCAAACCCCTGTTTGCCTTTATTAGCAAGACATCACGTCTTGTCCTCTTGAGGCTTCCTGCTTCTCTCTAGCCTCATGATTTCCCTCCAAATTCCGGGGTCTTTGTAGCCGGAAGGGATCCACTCTGCAAACACCGGCTAAATGTAGTCCATAGGCATGGTTGTTTCAGTTTCCGCCACAAGGTGTCACTATAGAACCGCAGTCTGTGGCTGCTTAGCCACAGAGGCCTTTGCGGGATTCAGCAAGGAACATTCAACAAGTATTTCCAGCAGGGCTGGGATGCAGCAGCGAATGAAAGAGAACATATTTGAAACAAGTCATCGGCTCGGATCCCCTGTGCATGCCCCTTTGTATTCCTTCTCGCTAGCACATCCTTACCAAAGCTACGGTCGTCATCAGAAGGGACCCCGAGTCGGAGTCTGTCCTCTCACTGAAGGATATTTGGCTCCATCCCTGGCCTCGGTATGAGGTCTGAGTATCATCCTCTCTCTTCCCAATTCTGGTCACGATAAACAAAAATGTCTCCAGATAGTCTGGCGAACATTACCACGCAGCTTTCCAGAAAGTTTGTATCAATTTACGCCCCTCCCTTCTCTTCCAGCCTTGCCCCCTATGATACCTGAGAGTCAGGTTAGGTTCTTAATTGCTTTTCTGAGTTGATACCTTCCCGTCAGAGTCTGGTGAAGTTCTCGTAAGTGAAGCTGGCCTCCAGCTCTGCCCGAAGCTCTGCTTCTGTCTACCTCCTCAGGCTGAGCCCTCACCCTCGGTGACATCCTGAGCTGGGTGAGACCCTGAGAGGGCCTCTAATTTGGTGGCTTTCAGTTTTGATCAGGATGCACAGAAATGAATCAGGTCTACATTGCAACTCTGTACACACACACACACACACACACACACACACACATACATCCCTATGCAAGTACACACCTGAAATGAGTCTTGTGAAAGAAAGAATTACCATCACTCTCATTCTTACTATGCATGGTATTATGCATTCTTTTCTATTTCATTCTGTATCATTTACCCAATGCTGGTGATGACTCATCACTTTTATGTCACACCTCACTTACAGGTTGTGAGCCATGGTTTGAAAGACAGTGATCTCTTTGATCATGGTGGGGGAAATTTTTTTTCCCTCTACTCTTCTGGGTTCTTAGCTGAGACAGTCCCTGTAACAAAAGCCAGATGAACAGGAGAAAACAGGTTTGCTAACATAAATACCTCCTATATATGAAGAAGAGCCTTTGGGAAACTGAGTAACTCCTCAGAGTGGCCCCAAGATATCACTTTATTTTTTTTAAAGATTTTATTTATTTATTTGACAGAGAGAAACATAGCCAGAGAGGGAACACAAGCAGGGGGACAAGATATCACTTTAAATCACATTTCTAGCTAAAGACAAAAGAGAGGGTTAGGCTCAGGTGGTGGGCGGGAGGTGACCAGGAAAAGCACAGTTACCAAGGGGCAGGGGGTTGTACATAAGTCTCTGCCTTCTCCACTGACAGAAGTTTCTAGAGATTTAAGCATCACCCTTTTGAAACCGAGTTGGAGACACCCTTATCCATGAAGTTTTCCTTTATCAACGTCAATGTTTTTTGCAAAAGTGCAACTTCTACTTGGGTGTCCGAGCTTCCCCTCTGCCTGCTGTTTCTTCAAAATAATCAGCCTAAAATAACCGTATGCTAAAGGGACATATTTTGGTGTAGCAATTTCCACCCCTCTTCATCCTCCTGCCTTTACCAGCCCTTCCCAGGCAGCTCAGATCCCATCTACAACGTCCTGCCTCCAGTACCAGCCTTACAGCCACTGGGACCTTGACAACAGTGGCCAAGTGCTGCACGTTTGCCCAAATCCTACAGCTCTTGGTGCTGAGGTCAGCATGGGGAACTGCTCAACTCAGTGCCCTGTGAGGTGCATTACACTGCACAACCCCAGGAGGTGTTGGAAGTGAAGAACTTTGTATTACCGGTTACAAAGAAAGAGGCAGGGAAATAGCTGAGCACAGCCTCTCGCAACAACAAAATGGGGGGAGTTGTAAGCTGCAGGTGCGTATGCATGGAGGTGCTTGGCAAAGGACGGTTCAGTCTAGAATTGGGGCAAATGTCATCCTAAGGTGATAGGAGTCCAGCTTCTCATTGGTTGAAGTCCTGGGCCAGCCTGGTCAGCCTTGTCGGTGCTCTGGCTGCAGTTAGTCCTGTGTTTGTGTGTTCAAAGGGGTTTAAATCTTGCAAAAATGACACAAGAGTGAGCAGTAGGTCAGTCTTGACTTCTGAAAAAGCCCTGGGAGTTTTACGGCTGATTCATTGTCTCTGCTGTGGTCAGACTATGTCCTGGCTTGAGAGTGGTTGCTTTTCACATTCTCTTGTTCCCTGAAAATCATTAGCTGCCGAGGTCTATTTTTTTCTGCAATTTTAGTGCATCCCGGGGAGTTCTGCGAGGAATGTGCTTGTGTCGATAGTGCATGCCAGACATTAGTCACAAACTGGCCGGGGTCCTCACGTGACTTCTCTGAGGTTAAGAAAGCTGTATCTCATCTTTATTTTTCTGGGGACCCCTAATTCCACCTTGTCTACACACCTGGCTCCACACTTCCTTGGTGCCATACTTTACTTCTGCTCTTCCTGTCTGCAGCAGAGCTGCTTGCCACATTTTAATGTAAATTTTAACCCTCTTGGGGGGAGTGATTTTTTTTTTTTTAAAAACATGGATGCCGGTGCCTCCTCACCAGTCCATAAGCTGCAAAACAGCAGGGATCGGACCTCTTTTTGCTCACCGTTTTATTCTCAGGCCTTATATCAATATCTGGTACACCGTAGGGACTTAGTAAATATTTCTGAATTAAAAGAACTTAAAAAAAAAGTTTATTGGGGCACCTGGGGGGCGCAGTTGGTTAAGGGACTGCCTTTGGCTCAGGTCATGATCCCGGAGACCGGGGATTGAGTCCCGCATCGAGCTCCCTGCTCAGCGGGAAGCCTGCTTCTCCCTCTCTCACTCCCCCTGTTTGTGTTCCCTCTCTGGCTGTGTTTCTCTCTGTCAAATAAATAAATAAAATCTTTTAAAAAACCAGTTTATTTATTTATTTATTTGACAGAGAGCATAAGGAGGGGGAGTAGCAGAGGGAGAGGGAGAAGCAGTCACTTGCTGAGCAGGGAACCTGATGAACGGCTTGATCCCAGGATCCTGGGATCATGACCTGAGCCGAAGGCAGATGTTTAACCGACTGAGCCACCAGGCACCCCAATATTTCTGAATTAATACACCTTTTACCACATGTAGTCCATGCAAATCACCAGGAGCTTAAAGTACATGGCCTCTCCTGGGTTGCAAAGAAAGTCAGGATTTGGCTTCGATATGGAGCCCCAACCATTTGCATTCCCCCCTCAAGCCTTAACTGTTGGATAAGTCTGTTAGATACATAGAGTTTTCTGGATCAGGCATGGATTTCCCATCTTGCTACTGGCACCGCTGCCTAGAATTCCTTTCTCTTTGTTTTCCCAGTGAATCCCTGCTTATTCTCAAGCCCAACCCCTGCCTGAATGAACAAATGAATGAATGAATGCTCTGTTACCAGCTGACCATGTCTTACAGTGGTTGTCAGTTTCCTGGCCTCCCTCCCTCATCTGACTGTGACGACCCATGGGGCAGGTGCAGTTACAAACCTAGCTCCTGGCTCCAGGTGCCCCTGTGGAGGGACGACTCAGGAAGTTGTTTGATGTGCTTGCTACTGATCTCCACCAGGGGGAAGCAGTGAGCCATCCTTCTTCTAAATCTTTCCTCAAGTAGGATCTTTGGTTCCTAGAAGCTTCTAACTATCTTGGGAGCTGGATGATTCCATCATTTCCTGCCCTTCACTTTAACCAAAAATGTTATCCCAAATTAGGGAACCAAGTAGTGTCTTTCCCACAAGACTCTTGTTCTTAAGCGCCATCCCATATTTATTTGCCTCAGTAGCCCCAGCTTTCGCTGTAGGGCTGGTCTCTTGGACAGCGATGAAGTCAGATATTTTAAATTCTGGTGTGGGGCACCTGGGTGGCTCAGTTGCTTGAGCATCAGCCTTTGGCTCAGGTCATGATTCCATCGTCCTGGGATCCAGTCCTACATCCTGCTCCCTGCACAGCGAAGAGTCTGCTTCTGCCCTCCTGCCCCACCCCCCCAGCTTGTGATCTCCCTCATGCTCTGTATCAGATAAATAGATAAAATCTTAAAAAAATAATTCTGATGTGTACTGGAGACTCAACGCATGGTTGTTAAATGACTGAAGAGATACAAGTTGTAAGGAGAAACTCATGCAGGCAGATGGAGACAAGTACGCTTTATGTCTGGGGAAATGTGTACTCTCTGCCTCTGTGTCTCTCTCTTAGAAGAGAGGGGCAGCTTTATTTTAGATGTGTGGCTCTAATCTTAGTTTTCTCCTTGGGTTTTGGGGATAGCTTTATTTCCCAGTGTCCAAGAAGCCCCCAAGTTAGGAAGACATGAACCCTGCATCCCTTCTCAGAAACTTGTTAGATTAGCCTTGGCCTAAAACCAAGGAATCCTCAGTTGTCCTTTCAAAAAAGTTCAGGGGACCCCAAAGCCATGATACCTTAAACTTTCCTTGTCATAGCAGATGGGGCCTAAAACCAAAAAAATTCATTCATTCAACAAAATTTGTTGAATGCCTGCAGTGTGTTGGGTACTGGTCTGATCTCTGAAAATGCACTTTCCAATGTCCTCAGGGCTTTCCATTCTAGCAGGGGTCGGGGGAGACAAATGACGTGTTATAATCGTAATAAGCAAGTGCATTGTGAAGTATGTTAGAATAAGATCGCCACCATCGCCACCACCATCCATACCATCTCCATCACCAACATCACCATCACCACCACCATCACCACCACCGCCATCCATACCATCACCACCACTGTCATCACCACCATCACCATCATCCTCACTATCACCATCACCATCAACACCAACATCATCATCACCACCAACATCACCATGACCATCAACATCACCAGGGTCCTCTAGCCTTCTCAGCCCATAACTCTCTTCCCTTTACCTTCTTGCCATCCTCCTCTCTTTTTTTCTCAAAAGGGCCCCTGGCCTTCAGTTTTCTAATTATGCTTCTTATTCTTTGTTTCTCTGATTTACCTTCCCTCTGAGCCACTGTCTCTCTTAACATTGCTGCTTCTTTAGAGCCTATTCTCCCTCCTCCCCTTGACTTAGTTGTTCTCAGGAGGTGGCCCACTTTCCCCCCTAACCAAGAACATAGAAGCCCAAGCATTTTTCCATGGCACCCAGCCCCATTTTCTCCATCAGGGTCAGTACAGAGCTGAGGTCCTAGGGTGAAATGGATTAGTTGCAGGAAGACTGTGTTCCTGCCCTTTGCTCCCCCCTCCCCTCCAGCCCCAGTCTGGCAGCCTCAGGCCTGAAAACCACAGCCTTCCTCCTTGAACCTTGCTCTCTGGATCCCATCTGCTTATCAGAGAAGAGCCCAGACGGGACAAGACTCAGAAACCAGAGTGTGGATTCTGTGAGTTTCCTTCTCTTTGTCCCTCCTCTTCTCCGGCTTTTGACTGTTTTCAGATCTATAGTGAGAAGACATTTGCATCTTCCCTTTCCCCCCCCAAAAAAACTCCCAGGTCCCAGATAATGGATGACCTTGCTTTTCTCCTTCCTTTTCTTTCCTTACTTCTTTTCTAGCACCCTTATTTATCACTTATTTATCATGCACTGGTATGCATCAGGCACTGGGCTAGATTGCAGGGCTTCGGGTTGGAGCTGAGACCCAAAGCAGGAGGAGGAGTTCGCCTAGTGAGTAAGGGGGGTGGTGGGAGCACGCGCAAGTGCCTCGTGGCAGGAGGCGGAGTGTAGTGTGCTAGACACAGATAGACCGGCGTGACTGTGAGTGCTGAGGGGGGCCGGCCTCCAAGGTTGGACCATGGCACGGAGCTGGCATCGTGGGGTGTGGGGCAGAAGATGCGCAGATCACTGTCCACCTCCCAAGCAAGCACTCTGGTGCAGAGTGTGGACGTGGGCTGGCTCACAGCGAGTTGCCAGGAGATGCAGGAAGAGGCTAGGAAAGGCAGGCATTGCAGTACTGTGGAGTGCAAAGACAGGGAAAGAATTCTCCAGACACTGTAGGGGGCAACCTAGTAAGTTTCTTTAAGTAGCATGGGGATAGGGCCCGTGGGCAGAAAAAGCGGCCTCTTTTGCTGTATGAAACTGGTAATTATATGCTTTGTGCTCGAGGAGAAAGGAACATTCCAGGGGTAGATCATAAATGTCTTCGAATTTCTACTCATGAAACTACTTTCCCAAGATGTTTCTAGTGCTTCTCACTGAGCTTGACATGAATGACTCGTGCCGCGTACGGGGTAGTCAGGAGGCCCTTGGAGAATGTAACCACCAGCCCGCATCCGATCCTTATCAGAGCTCTGCCGGCGGTAGGCCAGCCTTCTGTGCTAAAGGTGAACATTTCTCTCTTCCTGTCCCTCATTCCAGGGACAGAGAGGAGGCCAGGGTGCCATGGGCAGGCAGGTAACCCCGGACCCCGGGGGCCTCTTGGGAGCTTGCTTCGCCAGGCCCCCTCCAAGTGCTCCTCCTGCGTGGCCAAGGGGAAGAAGACTGGCAGCCAGGAGAAAAGACAGGATGCAGAATGGGCCTGAAATAGGACAGCCTCGGATGCTCTCTCGCTCCTTCCCTGCCTGGGCCTTAGACGGAGCCCACCGCAGCCTGCCTTTGACTAGAACAAAGAATAAGAGCCGTCTTGATTGCCCTATTGTTCCAGTTGCTTCTAACTTTGGGATGGCTGGGCTGGCCGAGGGAGAGGGGGCCCCTCCCGAAGCTGGCAGGGTCTGGTGTGTTCCGGAACTGACGTCCTCTCTTTCTTTTCCTCGTTGTTGTACACTCTCCAGCCCTGAGCTGTGGGTTCTCAGGAACCCCTTACACACATGGAGTGCCACATCGGGTCTCTCGACAGCAAGTGATAGAAACTTAATGCAGCCTTGCAAATGCATCCTTCATTCACGCAATGAACAGCAACCTAACTTCCTGTCTCAGTCATCATGGGGAAGAGGGACATGGTGAGAGCTGGACGGGCTTCCTGCTCCCATGGACCTTACCTCCTAGACCTGCGCCGCCCAGCTGAGCAGCCACTAGATTCATGTGATGAGTAAAACTTATAGCCATGAAAATGAAATAAGACAAAAAATTGACCTTGTCCTTCTCACCAGCCACGTTCTAGTGATCCATAGCCTTGTGTGGCCAGTGGCTTCCCTATGGGAGAAGCAGAGTTCTGGGACATTCCCGTCACCAAAGAGGGTCCTATTGGACAGTGCAGTACAGAAGAAAAATGACAACTGGTGATTGGTTTTATGCAGAGAATTAAAATAGGGTGATATGGGGGTGACCAGGTGCCTCGCTTTGATGGGGTGGTCGCAGTGGGGGTGTCATTCAGAGCTTATGAGTGAAGCAGACCCAGGAGGATAAATGTAGCTTGGTGCCAGGGATCACCTTCTTTTTGGGGCGGTGGGGCAGGCTGTGGGGGAAGGGCTGGCTGCTTCTGTTCTGCTCCTAATACCTTTTGAAGCTTTGAACCAGGCCCTCCAGATTACTGAGGACAATCCTCCTGATTTAATATCAGCTGATTATGGACTTTAATCACATCCACAGAACACCCGCACAGCAACCCCAGGTTAAGGTTGGATTGAATACCTGGGGACCCGGCTTTAGCCCTGCCAGCCCATTGAGTCGGTCATCACAGTGGGCCTCTCTGAGGTGACATTTAAACTAAGCCTTGAATGACAAGAAGGTTTACCAGACATGAAAAGGGGGGGGGGGAGCGCATTTTGGGAAGAGCAAATGGGTCATGCCAATCTCCAAAGCTTTTTGAAGAAGCAGAAAGAAGGCTGTCATGGCTGAACCATGGGGTGTGCTCTGGTGACTCTTTGCTATGTGACAAGTGACTCTGAAACTTAGTGGCTTAAAACAAGCCTTTGTTATCACTCATGATTCTCTGGGTTGCCAGGGCTCAGCGGGGTAGTTCTTCAGCTCCATGCCTTATGGCTTGACTGGGTTGGAGCATTCAAGATGGCGCACGTACACAGACGGCCGTTGGCACTGGATGTTGAAGGCGAGTTCATTTCGGGCTGTCTGCTGGGCTGGGTTTCTTTCCCTGTGCCTTGGGTTTCTTTAGCGGGAATAAGCGTTCTAAGAGGGAGGAAGGGGAAGCTGTCAGGTATCTTAGAAGCTAGTTCTGGAACAGGTATGGTGTTTCTTCTGCTGGTAACGGTATCAATGGTGATCAGTTGGAGAGCAGAACCATTGTGAGTATAATGGGAAAATGAATTTATTGTAAGAGTACAGACCTCATACAACTATAGGAAGAACTGGGGAAGTAAAAGTTCATAAGGGAAGACTGAAGATTTGGAGAAAGGTCTCTAACCTGTCCTGATGTGGGTAAGACAGCCTAGGCTGTTGGAATCCTCTGGAAGCCAGCATGTGCATCTGTTGTAGGGGAACCAAGAAGAGGGCCTGGAGTAGATGCTTATGGAAGGTCGTTGGTTATTTGGAGCTGCTGCCTCTGTGAGTTCGCAGGGAAGCGTGTGGTGTTGGATTTGAGGTCGGAGTTGGTCACCAGGGCCCAGTGTCAGGATGAACAGTCGGCTGTGAAGTGGGAACGACAAAGGATAAAGTAGACCAGCACTTCCGTCTGCCGCGGCCCCAACCGCGTCCAGGGCATCCTAGCTGCTGCTTCCTGCACTTCCCAAATTGTGTACAACGTTGGCCGCCTCTGACCTGGGACCCTGCAGAGAAGGGCCCTGGAAACACAGGGGCCAGAACCTCGCCAGGCCGGCAGCGCGCTCGCGGGAGCAGCTTCTCGGGGGCCTCGCAGCCGTGGCAAGGGACTCTGGTCTGTTTCAAGCGGACTAGGAGGCTGTTGGGGGTGGTTTTAAGAAGGGAATGGGCTTCACTTGATTTCATCCAGCTCGTAAGTCAAGGATGAATGGAGCTGTTTCAATCCATTGGCCAGTCTCCCTTCTTCCTTCTTTATGCCTTAGTCCTGCTTGCCTTGGGCTTGGCCTCAACTTCCCCTCTTTATTTAACTCCACCTTGCTTTTCTCATCCGTAAAATGGGGATGCTGGTACTATCTTCCTTATGGCTCTATTGCCAGGAAAGAAATGAGTTAATATAAAGAAACACTTAGCCTGATGTCTGGCAAATTGCACGCCTAATACATGGCTGGCTGTGATTATCTTTTATTATTTTTTAAAAGTCAGTCCCCCACCTGTCCTACCCCCGGCCTTTGTCTTACAGCCGGGAAAGCAGAACACCAGATGAGAAACCTTGTCTAGGGCTTCAGCTGCCCTTCCCAATATAGCTGCTACTTTTACTTTCTTGTGGGTAAACTTTGGCCCCTCTTGAGCCCCCCTGCCACTCCTTGTGGTCAGCTCTGGCTTTTGTAGGAACCCCCTGGTGAGAACAAAGGAAACCTGGCTCCCAGCTGTCCTCTCTGATCCAAGCTATGGTCCTCCCTCTCTGTATCCCTTGCACCTGGGAGGTAACAGAGCAGAAGAACTGGGCACAGAATTGAGACTGAACTTGAACTGTGTAGTCTGCAGGGGCTATGTTTGAGGATCATGGGTTCCATGTCCACTAAACCAGATGAGCTGAATCAGACCCACACTGACTGTTATATCTGAGAACCAGACCCCAGCTGCTTCCTCCAGGCTCCTGGTTGGTCCATTTCCAGATGTCTTCATTAGCTTATCACACCAGCTACCTTGACCCAATTGCTTTTCCCTGAAAACCCTGCCTCAGGGCCTTTGCACAGGTCATCCTTTCTGCCTAGAGTGTTGTCCATGGCTGGTTCCTTGTCACTTTGGTCTCAACTCAAATGCCACCTTCCTGGAGCATCCCATGTCCATCTCAGCTACTTACAATCTCATTACTCTGTTTTATTTCCTTCATGGCTCCTATTTGTTTATTGATTGGTTTGTTTCTCTACTCCTTGCCAGAATAGTGGTTCTCAGAGCTGAATGTGCATCAGAATCCCCGGTAGGGCTCCTGGATTTTCTGTTTCGGCTGGTCTGGGGTAGCGTCCAGACACCTGCCTTTTTAAGAAGTTCCCAGTTCTGCTGCTGTTATGGGTCTGGGGACACCACTTTGAGAACTATGGTACCAGGATGGTTCGAGAGCTAGGCTCAGAACTGTCAAGTAGAGAGTAGTCACTGAGTGATGAGGTGAATGGTGGCCCATGATGATGGTAGGAGCAGACACTGCTTGGGTTCTTACTGAGAGAAGCAATGTGCTGGGTAATTGACCGGCCACACTGGCTCATTTAATCCTTTGAATGGCCTCATGAGGTTTATATGCTTATTTTTTCTATTTACTGGTAAGAAAACTGAGGCCCAGAGAGGTAGCCTCCTTGGCCAGGGTCAACAGCAGAGCCAGGGTTGGAACTGTGGTTATGGGTGGGGATGGCTTGCTCCTTAACCCTGGGGGGCCCGTGTGTTTCCATTTGCTTGGCTTGAGTGTATAGCCCATTGCAGGGCTCACAGGGGTGCAGCAGCTGAAACAGGAAATGAGAGAAAAAGACATTATTTAGAGCATATAGGTAAATACTAAATGACAAGCACATTGCACATTCACAGAACACGTTCAGTTTTAAGAAATCCCTGCCTGCAGCTGATCTTATTTGATCCTCATGGACATTTGAGTGGTGGGCAGACCAGGATGAGTACCCATTTCACAGGTGGGAAAACTGAAGCCAGCAGAAGGCCACTCCAACTTGCCGTAGAGCTAGAGTTGGAACTGCAGGACCAGTGCCGAGCCCTTTCTGCTGTGGGGTGTTTGGGGTTGCTGGCGGGGGGCCACATGGCCCCTCGGTTGAATTTCAGAGCTGCAGAGCTGGGACACTGCCCTGGGGTGGGTGTGGGGGGTCAGAAGTCCCTACAGCCTGCTCAGAACCCTGGGAGGCTCCCCCTCTCCCAGCAAGGCTTAGTCTCCCTCGGTGAGTCTTTCTGCCCTGTCCTTAGCAATGGTTCTGGGAGAGAGTGGTATCAGATCCTTGGATATGTGATTATATGTGAAAATTTCAGGAAATGCAGGGAGGGTAGGGGAAATGAAGTGTTCTTAGATTGTGTTATTATTTGGAACCAAATTCACCCCCCCGCCACTCCCCTTTCTCCCCCCCACCCGCCACAAATGTCCCAGTACTCTGACATAGCATTATTGGGAACAAGGAGATGGTTCTCGTACGTTACAGTCATGCTTTGCACTCAGGTGGCCTTTTGTGTTGTTTAATTATTTTCCTGAATACCGACTTGGAATATGACAAGTGCCCAAGCTACTGTTTGGGGAAGAGGGAAGAAAAGCTACTGGTTTTGTTTCTTTGTTTTTGTTTTGTTTTGTTTGTTTTTTAAGATTTTATGTATTTATTTTGAGAGAGAGAGAATGCGAGGGAGCGAGCAGGGGGAGAGAGACAGAGAATCCTCCCGAAGACGCCCCACTGAGCGAAGAGGCTGATCCTGGGATCACAACCTGAGCTGAAAGGAAGAGTTGGATGCTTAACTGACTGAGCCACCCAGGTGCCCTCCCCCCCTCAAGGCACTGTTTTGACCAAATGTGTAGGTTTCCTAGTTTTTTTCCAAGTCGATACCTAGAAGACAATTCTAGAAGGAGATACACTTGGATACTTAGCATGGTTGTCTTAGATAAGGGGTGATTATTATTTCTCTTTTGCTTGTATGCATTTTCTGTCTTTCTGGGCTAGAAACAAATACTTGTATAACTTCAAAGAAAAACAAAATTGAAGGAAAAAAACTCGAATCTGGTTTGTTTACCTTGTTCTCTCTCCCTTGCCATACTATCACCTATTTATTAAATTCCCCTCTTTTTAAAAAAAAATGTTTATTTATTTGGAAGAGAGAATGAGTGCAGGAGCCAGTGGAGGGGCAGAGAAACAGATTCCCCACTGAGCAGGGAGCCCAATAAAACACTTGATCCCAGGATTCCGGGATCATGACCTGAGCCAAAGGCAGATGCTTAACTTGACTGAGTCGCCGTATTAAACCCTCTCCTTGGATCTGTTCAAAAGAGAAAACCTCCTGACTGCATGTTTTAAATTAAACCTTCTCATGGCTTAGCAACTCCTGATGATGCCTCAAGCAAGACATAACTCAAATGCCACCACTGCCAGGAAGCCTGCCTTGATTGCCTCTGCTCTCATCTTGCAGTTGTTTTGATATATAAACCTCCCAAATCAGATGATAAATTCTTAACCTCATAGGTACCATCTCTTAGTGACAACAAAGATAATAAATTATTAAAAGCATACTGTTTTCCAGGTATTATCCTAATTTTAAGGAAAACTTCATTTACGCTTTAGAACTTTCCCCAGAGAGGGGCACCTGAGTGGCTCAGTCAGTTGGGCATCCTATTCTTGGTTTTGGATCAGGTGGTGATCTCAGGGTCATGATCTCAGGGTGATGAGATTGAGCCTTGCGTCGGGTTATATGCTTAGCAGGGAGTCTGCTTGGAATTCTCTCCCTCTCCTTCTGCCCTCTCCCACTGCCCCTTCCCCTGCTTGCATGTGTGTGCAAGCTCTGTCTCTCTAAAATTAAAAAAAAAAAAGAACTTCCCCAGGAGATAGGGACTCTTATATTCTTAAGTTTTCAGATGATAGGAAAAAGATACAGGGAGGGGAACCTGGTGATCCAAGGACACATGGCCATCCACCGGCAGTGGCCGGGACGTGAGCTCCACCGACCACATACTCCACAAAAACACAGCCCTTCTTTAGTTTTCTATAAAGTACTCATCACGGTGGCAGAAGTGTCATCGAGTGAATTAACAAACAAATGAACTGTCATAATTTAATCATGGGAACTGTGCCCTTGGAGCAGAAGGTTGAAGCATTTTTAGATTTGCCCTGGGAGAGAGAAGTGAGCAGAAGACAGTTTCTGTCTCTATGTCAGTGATGGGCTCATGGGGTAGAGAGATGAGGAGCAGATAATGAGAGCCGATTCTAAGATGGAGGTAGGCAAACAGCCCACGGCCAAATTCTACCCTCTGTCTGCTTTTGTAAATAAAGTTTTATTGGAACACCGCCATGCCCATTTGTTTACATATTGTCCATGGCTGTTTTCACACTACGGTAGCGGCGCTGAGAGTATGACAGAGTATGGCCGAGAAAACCTAAAATAGTCACTCTCTGACTTTTTACAGAAACAGTTGGTCACCCTTTTGCTATAAACAGGCGAGAGATGAGTCTCAGCTCAAACAAATGCACACGTGGTCAAAACCAGAAGAGAGCTCAGGCTCATGTAAAGAGGGAGAAGGGGCGTAAGTAAGCAAAGAGGTCCCCAGGGAGAGGAGGGTCATCGTCCGTGGTGAACCCTATTTATGTGCACAGCAGTAAAGCATGTATAGGGAGCTGCCCTCTCTTGATTCCTTATGATACTATGTACTTGGGGGAAGGAATAAAGGGCAAAGAGGAGGGCATGCCCAGAGAGGTTAAGAAACCTGCCCAGGGTCACACAGCTAGGCCATGGTACAGCCGCCCTGTGCTCAAACCCGTGCCCGTCTCGCCCAAAGGACTCACTTTCATTACACAGAGTCCCATGTGCCAAACTTTCTGGTCTGTCCCCGCCAGACTGTGGGTTCTCTAGGGGTGGGGACCATAGCCCATTATCTCTGGAGTTGCCGTCCAACTAGCATTTACCGAAATGACCCACTACTCCAGTGGGATTCTGAGCATGGGGGTGCCTCACGGCCCTGCTCTTCCTCCTGACTTCACCCCTCACTTGGAAAAGGAAACCCGAACTGGCCTCCCTTCCCCCAGCCACATGCAGGACCTGTTGCCACCTCCAACCTCCGCATCAGCCCCGTCCTTGGGCAGAGAGCTCAGTTTAGTTCTGTCATCTGATCATTTTCTTTCTTTAGCGCTTTTGTTTTTTCCCTCTCTGTCTGGTACTTTGTGGAGGAGAAAGGAGGTGGACAGGCTTGGTAATCCGATATGAGGACGCCCTTGGTGGCATTGTTTTTCAAGCTCTCCCTTCTAAAGACATTCTGCGTTCATTGTCATGGAGGGTAGAGGGATTGAAGGGCAGGGCTGGGGTTTTGCTTTAAACCCCACAATTGCTCGTAGGCTGCAAACCCTTGGATACTTTTTCATCCCTGTGTTTGTTGCCCTGGACGCACCATCCCACCGGGGGCCACTTTCTGCTGATGATTCCTGATGGCCGCCAGGAGGTGCTGTCTGATAATTTTCTTTCTGCCCAGCCGCCAAAGAATTTGCTCAACAGCAAGGAACCTTGAGGTCTTATCCATGCAACTCTCAAATAAGGAAAAACTGAGTCCCGGAGAGGAGACAGGCAGGGCCCAGCCCCAGTGGGAAGCAAGTGTGGGCTTGCACCCTGTGTGTCATCCACAGAACATTCTGTGCAGGCTGGAAGCAGGTGGGTAGGGGGACCTTTCACCTCTTTCTAGCTGCACAGCCTCAGAGCGGGCTTGTGGTTCTTGCCTACATCCAGTCGGCTCAGACGGGGTCTTGCCGCCACGCACCTCCCTGCGAGGCTCATGTCATTGTCACTCTCTCGTTGGTCTCCCTGCCGGGCCACAAAGACCAATTAAAAGAAGAAAACGAGCAACCTTAAAAAGCAAGCTCCAAATAGTAACTGGCGGAGGTGCAAAGGCAGCTCAAAGAGACAGTGGCTTCCTTTCCTCGGGAGACATCTCGAAAGAGCTTGGGGCCAGACTTGGGGTGACTCCTGCGGTAGAAGCCTTCCCAGAGCCTGTTGATAGAAAGGCTAAGAAGAAAAGCAGCCAGATTTAAAATCAGCATCTTCCCCTTTGCACGAGCCTGCCCCTGGGGCACAGACATAAGAGACACGCCATTGGCATGGGAGACCCCAGGCAGTAGGGAACCTGGTCCAGCCCTTTCTCCCATCAGAGCCTGTCTTTTGAAACAGACATCAAAATTCCCAACCATTTAGTGTTATCATGAGGAATAAGTGAGATGATGTATGCTTTCTCCTCTGTCTGGGGCTGCTTCCCCTTGTGTGAGAAGGACCTTACTTTGGTTCTTTGGGCTACAATGCATTGGAAATCCTATGACCCAAATGAATGCACCGAGTCAAAGGTTTCTCTCCCTGTTCTCGCATTCTGCCTCCAGCCTCGTTCAGGGAGGCAGGCTCCTCGGGAGCTGACTGGCCCCGGGGCCCCGGAGCTGTTGCAGCCCAGGCTGTGATGGGTGGGGGCGGCGGAGGATGTCGCCAGGACTTCGTGGGGTCGAGGCTCTGAATTTGACAGAGCCAGTGTCTCATGGCTTGGGGGCTTGGTAACCTTTTTAGTATTTTGGAGCAGAAAAAAAGGTAGCAATCATAGTCTTCCTTTAACATATTTGGAAGGTTGGAAAAGTTCCCATTGTCTTTTATAGAACCATGGGACTATATTTATCCTCTCAAAGTGAGCAATCTTCTAGACTAAGGGGCTTTTAGGCAGGGCGTCTGTGGGTTTACATGTGGTCCTTGCTCACTGAGAACGGCCTCGCGGCTATGGAGTGGGGGAGCCATGCTTAAGAACGTGATCATTGTCTGTTAATGACATTGGACCTCATCAAATCTCAGCCCCTCGTAGGAAATCTTGGTGATCGTAGCATGTAAAGGGCTGGCTCAGGGTTTCTCAACCTGGGCACCATTGATGTTTGGGATGGATAAATCGTGGCGTGGGCTGTCCAGGGCATTTTAGAGGGTTTGGCGGTGCCCCTGGCCTCTAACCACCAGATGTCAGTAGCATCCCCCCTCCAGCCGCGAAATCAAACGTGCTTCTAGATGTTGTCGAAGGTTCCGGGTTGAATACCACTGTCTTGATGATGTTCTGGCTCAGATGATGACAATTTAAGTATTCTGAGGCGAGACGAAAGCCAGGAGATTTTGCGGACTGAGGCTCTGTAAATGCACAGAAAACCATAATTGAGTTGAGAGTTGGACTTTAGCTTATCAAGCCCAGAGCAAGATTTTCCCAGGGGCCTTAGTCACAGTTACAGGAATTAGATGAAAGCAGGAGTTTTGATGTGGCTCCTTCCCTCATGCATGCATGCACACTCACACACACAATCTCCCCCTCTCTTCTCAGGGACCTTGTTACAACTTGAGTTTTGCAGGTAAACAGCTCCTAATAATCCTTTTCCTTGAGGAAAGATTCTGTGAAAGGGGACAATAGTGGACATTGCTCTGGGAGGGTCAGGGGAGGCCAGATGCTTGGATTAGCCCTACCCTGACTTCTCGGGCTGTGAGAGTCTGGATGAGCCACATGGCCTGGCTGAGCCTGGTATCCTGCTCTGTAAGATGCTCAGGGACAGGAAGGATGGTTGATAAAATCCTTCCCCAGTGATTCCACGTCTGAGATTTGACCTTCGCACCAGGCTGGTAAAGGGACAGCACTGACCATGTCCCCGTCCTCAAAGACCGCTCTTTGGCTCACACCGTGTGACTATTTGTCATAGACAGGGTAGCACGGTGGGTGAGAGGGCCCAGGGGAAGACCCAAATGCCACCAAGCGAGTTTAGGGGCACTTGCCAGAGGAAGGACCAGCTACGTTTGGTTCCAAAGGGGACAGGCTGTGTTGGGACTTCCTGGCTTGCTTCCTGGCTGATGATTTTGTTTTCTTGCCCACCAAATGCCGAGTCTCAGATCTGCTGGATGTGCTTTCTTTCAAATGATCATAACTCGAAAACTCTCCCCCCTCCTCCTACAATATGATTCTGGCCTTTTTTTTTTTTTTTCCTTTCAGTATCTTTTTGGACCATTTTGTGTTGTAAAGCTGACTTCTAGTGCTGAAGCCCGTTACATACACATTCTGGGGGAAAGCATGCCTGTCTCTTTTCTTTCTTTTTATTTTGAAAGAGGAAGGTAGTGGGCACCTGAGTGGCTCAGATGATTGAGCTTCTGCCTTCAACTCAGGTCATGATTCTGGGGTCCTGGGATCGTGTCCCACATCGGGCTCCCTGCTCCGGGGGAAGCCTGTTTCTCCCTCTGCCTCTGCCTCTCTGTGTGTGTGTCTCTCATGAATAAATAAATAAAATCTTTGGAAGAGAAAAAAAAAAGAAAGAATTTAAGAAGAAGGTAGTATGTAGGGAAAATGCCAGAACATTACCTAACTACCTCCACCTTCCTTTGACCCTTGTACCAGAGACCACAAGGTGAAAGAGGAATTTAAATGCAATTCCTTATAACCCCTGACCCCAGGCTTTATTCAGCAGTGCCCTTCATGATCCTGGCTCACGGCACTTCTAGGACAATGCACTGAAATTTGGGCACAGGGACATTACGACATCAGGGTAGGGCCGGACATGTTTGAGTGGAGGAGGTCAGGGGTTTCTTTATGAAGGGAGGGCTTGGTGTCCGGTGGATTTTTCCAAATATTCATGGTGCCAATACACGTGGAAAGGAGGATTTAACCCCTCCCTGCCCCCCATCTTATGTGGGTCTCTCTCTGAGCGGAAGTGTGTTGTTCTCGCTGTATGTGAGACATGGCTCCATTTTTGTGACGCTAGACACTGTCCATGTGTGGCCTCCTTCTATCCTTATCAAGACTCTGTAAGGTTGGGGCTGCCCTGTTCCTGTAAAATGAGGAGGCAGCCTTCAGAGAAGTGGATGAGTTTACACGAGGATGCACAGCTTAGACAAGTCACGAAGTCAGCATTGCCCTCGGGGGGTTGGCGGTGACCACTACTTTACACCACACCCCGAGGCTCTGAAGGTGAGAAAGGAAGAGGGGGACATTGACTGAGACCCAGGTGCTCTGAAGAAATCACCTGAGGTCTGCAGAAATAAAGCCCAGGGGCTTCATTACTTAGACCCGACCTTGAGGAACATGAGCCATTGGGTGGCGGCCCCTTGAGGGCCCACATCCGGGTGAGACTGGTGTTTGGTCTGATGCCCTCCGCGTGGACTGTGGCAGAGCAGCTCAGCGGGGGGCGGAGGGAGAGGTGGGTAAGGCCCTCTGCGTGGACTGTGGCAGAGCAGCTCA
>PITA01020895.1:0-26589 GCA_004023965.1 Spilogale gracilis | reverse complement strand
ACCCCTAAGGTCCACTCCCTGGCTGTGAGCTGCACTTCGCCTTGCTGGGGTGTGCGCTGTTGCTCCTCACTTTCTACTTTCAATGTTACCATTTGACAACCATGGGGCTTTACTCTTCACACAAATCTTGGGTTATAAGCAAAATCCACTGGATTTCTGAGGTTTAGCCAGGAGTTACAGAAATTATACCGTTTTTATAAAGGATTTTATTTGAGAGAGTGCATGAAGGAGCATGAGCAGAGGTGGAGGGGGAGGGGCCGACGGAGAAGCAGACTCCCCATTGAGCGGGGAGCTGCATGCCCAGGCTCCCCAGACTCTGGGATCATGACCTGAGCCAAGCTGAAAGCAGATGCTTAAATGACTGAGCCATGCAGGCGCCCCTTAACCATTTCCCATGTGGATCCCAAGTGAGGGCTTATCCAAAAGAAACAAATGTCCTCCATGGACCAGGCTTATTATGTTTGACAGAATGCAGCAGATGCTACACGTCTTCTATTTTATGAAATGAGTTTTGAGGTCGCAGTTGTTCCATTCCCTCGGTCATCGCAAACGGCACTGTCATCTCATCCCTGAATAAGCTGCCAGCCCTAATCCTCCGCTTTGAATGAGATTACAATAAAATGGCTTGGGCCAGGTTGGGATGGACCACAGAAGGTAACTGGATGAAAATCCGCTTATTACCTTTTTCCTATTTAAATGAGATGAAACTCATACAACCGCCATTTTAAAGTGGACAATTCAGTTTATATTTTTTGATTAATAACCACAGGACCAGTGGTTCTTTTCAGAGAAAGCTCATTCAGTTATGACCATCCCCAGGCAACAGACCTGTCATTTTGGATACACTGGGCCTGAATTTTGCTGCTGTATTGGGAATACTGATGGGTCAAACAACCACGGTATTCTGTGAGAAGTGAAGAGCTAGAGACTGGTTTGAAGAGAAAGCTTTCCATCTCAGGGGATACCATAGCATTTAGTCCACACGTAACAAACATCTACTCAAATGCAGCTCTCACTAAAGTATGCAAATTAAGTCACAGACAAAAATATATTTCAGAGACTTTTTATTTCTTCAAATTCATCAGGAGTGACTGAAATAAAAAATATAATTGAGTCCCATCATCACGGAAATGGCTTTAAGAGAAAACTGCTCAGATGAGTATTATTGCTTCCCATTTTCAACCAGTGAATAGTTGCCACTGATAAATAGACAGCCAACAGTCTGTCAAGAATGCTCAAGATATGTTATATAATACAACATGCCTGTTCACAGGGCGGGGAGGAGGAAGGCTCAGAAATAACTTATGTGAACTTCTTGATTTCATCATACAAGACCAGCACAAAAGCACCACCCATGCCTCGGAGAACATTGGACCATGCCCCCTTGAAAAATGCTTTGGCGCCTTCATCGCGAGCGATCTTCCTCCAGCAGTCAACTGTGCCTGTGTACATGATGTCAGCTGCAAAGAATAAAGACACGGAGTTGGTGACCGAAGGCTGATGGAAGTCCTCCCCAGACTTACTGGACAAAACCGGAGCCCCGCCTCTAAGAGAGGGTGGCAGTTTCAGAAATCTGACATTCACGTGGGTGATCCTGAACTACTAATGCCATGAGTAGAGAACAGGGCTATGGAGACTACTCATTGGCCTTAACCTCTAACATCGTTCAGCCACCCTCATTCACAGGCATCCAAAGGGCCCACTCAAAGGCACAAACCATCAACCCCATCCCGTCGTCAGAACTGACCCCATTTTTAAGGTCAGGCATTGCTAACCTGCGGCCCCCATCTTTTCATCTTTTTCTCTGGTGGAACTTACTTCCTTTGCGCCCCGACTGCATCATCATTCGGCGGCGAACAGTGTCAAATGGATAGGAAGTCAACCCAGCAACCGCGGTGACGGATTGGGCGATCATCCAGCTGATAAAGATGTGAGTATTCTTGGGATCTGGAAGCATTCCTGAGAACATGGAAGAGACACTTTTACTAGAAAAGCAGAGTTCTAGGGGCCTGCTGTTTCCTATACCCCCACCCCCTCCCAACATCTCATCTGTACACAATCTGAACAGCAATGGCTTGCTCTAGCAATTACGGAAAATCTCTGGCTCTTGGGCGTCTGAGTGACTCGGGGGGTTAAAGCCTCTGCCTTCAGCTCAGGTCATGATCTCACGGTCCTGGGATCAAGGCCCAGCATCGGGCACTCTGCTCAGTAGGGAGTCTGCTTCCTCCTCTCTGCCTACTTGTGATCTGTCAAATAAATAAAATCTTAAAAAAAAAAAAAGGAAATCTCTGGCTCTGGAAAATTTGGACAGCATTAGGGATCTTTCGGATAAAAGGAACACAGCTCCAAAGCACAGAGCGCAAACTCACCCTTGGCAGTGTCATAGATTCCAAAGTAGGCAGCTCGGTAGATGATAATGCCCTGCACAGACACGTTAAAGCCTTGGTACAGGCCCTTAATCCCATCAGATTTGTAGATCTTAACCAGGCAGTCACCCAGGCCTCGGAATTCCCTTTCAGCTCCGGCTTTGCCCACATCGGCTGCTAGGCGGGTACGGGCAAAATCAAGAGGATACACAAAGCACAAGGATGTGGCCCCGGCGGCACCACCAGACGCCAGATTCCCTGCAAAGTAGCGCCAAAACTGGGTTCTCTTGTCCACACCACCCAGGAAGATCTGCTTGTATTTATCTTTGAAGGCGAAGTTGAGAGCCTGGGTGGGGAAGTATCTGATGACATTGGCCAGGTTCCCGCGCCAGAAGGACAGCACTCCCTGCTCCTTCGGGATCCGAACGACGCAGTCTATAATGCCCTTGTATTGCTTATCTGCGGTGATTTGCTTGCTGGCATGCTGCACCTGACAGATGAGGAGGGTGACAGGGAGAGTTACAACCACGGAGAAGGAAGAAAAAAATATCCTCTGTATCACTGGCCCGGCTTTAAGGTTAGCTATTCCCCACATCTAGTCTTCGAGATCAGACAGGATGGACCCTCCCAACCCCGTGAGGCCGTGACCGTGGAAGAAGTGCTGTGCACCCTTAGAAGGCATTAAGCCTCCACCCCTCTGGGTGTGTGGGGGGAGGAGCACCCTCGGTCAGACCCGTGACCTTTAGACCTGGGAGAAAGGTCATTACCTCAGACCCAGGTTCAGAGGCATTTGGGCCTGTCCCACGTAGGGCGCGGTCACCTTGGTGACCGTGGCCTACGCCACGGGGCTCCTTGGAGCTGCTTCCCTCCCGCTCCGCCCCTGCTCTTCTTCCAGAGGTGACCCGCGGGCCAGCAGCCCGGCGCCCGTCCGGGGGCGCCCTCTAGAGCCGGAGCGGGAGAGCGCGGCGCAAAGGAGGCAGGCGGCGGGGACGCGGCGGCGGCGGCTGCGCGGGGGCGGACGCAGAGGGCACACGCGCTTCCCGGCGCCGGCTTCCGGCCCGGCGAGCTGAGAGCGCGTCCGCCAGCGGCGCGGGCCCTTGAACCTGCCGCATGGCCTCCGCAAGGCTGTTATCTCCTTGCCGTGACCTTGGGACCTTCGGCCCGGCAGGGTGCCCGTCCGTCCAGCGCCGGCTTCCAGGCTGTCACCTCTGAGCTCGATGCCCCCCAATCCCCCGGGATGCCAAGGCCTGGGCCCGCCTCGCCACTCTCCGCCCCGACCCCTTCCTAGCTCCAGAACCTCAGGTCACCAAAGCACCTCCCTCGACTTGGCCTTTTGGTTCGCCTCTGCGGCCACCTCTGCCCGCACGAGGCCGCTTTCCCCGACCGGGCTGAAGAGTTGGCCCCGCTCCGGCTCCGGGGCCAGGCTTTCTGCGCGCCCCCTCCCCCACTTCCTGGTCCGACTCCCCAGTCCCCGGAGGTACCTGCAGCAGCAGCTTGACCCGCTCGATGGGCGCTACCGCTGTCTTGGAGATGGCCGCGGCCACTCCACCCGCCAGGAAGTCCTTGGCGAAGGACACAGCGGCATCTGTCATGTTGAAAGGAATGAGACCGGCGACTGCGGGGCTGCGGTAAGAACCGGCTGGGACTCCGGGACTGTGGGGCGGAGCGAAACAAATGGCCGATTTATATAGGGCGAGCCGGCGCCCGGGAGGCCGGCGTCGGGGGCGGATCTGGGCGGGCGCCGAGTCTCCGCGCGGGCCAACGGGGTGGCTGAGTGGCTCAGCGCGCGGGGGGCGGAGCCGCGGAGTCGGGCCCCGGGCCGCCCTCCCGCACCGCGTCGCTCGCCCCGGGCACCTGACCCGGCCCGAGGACCCGGCCGCCCCAGGCAATACCCCGGCCCTGGCCGCTGGACTCTGGGAGAGGCCTGAGAGTGGGGAGGGCGGGTGCGGTCACGGGTGTGCCTGGATAGAAAGCTCTGCAGTATTGAAGGGGGCGCCAAAAAAAAAAAAAAAAAATCTCGGTAATTAAGACAAATAATAGTTAATGCAATGTTTAAAAAAAAAATAATGTGGGCAAACGACGGCTGGTCGCCGGTTTCTGTAAATAAAGTTGAAATGGAACCCTAGGGTTGGGATTAAGGTGAAGCAGGGTCCTGCAAGTGCGGGGTGCGATCCTGTCTGGTTTTTAAATGCTGATAGTTTGTTCAACATGGATTTTGGCCTTACTTTTGGCTTTTCAAAAATGGTGCACTAAAAATAATTTCTTTTGACTACTGAGTTATTTGGTGCCCCCTAAGTTTTGTGCTAGGGCAGGAGCCTCTTTCTTTTCACCCTAGACCTGGCACTGTTCTGGAGCTTCCCTCGTGAAGCCAGGGGAAATTGGGGGAATAGCAGAGTTGAGATACTGTCAGCGTGCCCCAGACTCTGGTTTGCAAAGCAGATTTAACAAAGATCTTCCCCAGAATTGGCAGAGGAGAGTCCAAAGGACTCGGCTGGGGGTGGGGACGTTATTTTAACCAGAAGCCAAATAAAGAGGTTGTACCGAGAAGGTTAAGAGGCTGTGTGAACTAGGTTGGTATTTAGCTCCTTGGATGCAGAGTAAAGTGCTTTTGGATTGAGTAGATTCCTGAACTCCAGAGCTTTTAGAGGAATCAATTGAATTTGATTGACAGCCATTGTGTCAATGGACAAGTGCTTACTGAGCCCCTTAATCCCTGCAGTGGGTAAGCTTTTGCCAGACAAATCCTTAAAAACCTACTTGCTAGCTTGAGTGCACTCTCTTAGTTTTGGAACAGTAGCGGAGATTGTAATCATATATCATATATCTAAGTAGTTGCAACAATGTTTATAAAAATGAGGATACTGTTGCAAACTGCAACTGCTGCCAATCCCAGGTTGCCCAGCACAGTGAAGACACAAGGGGTGCATCCCTCACCTTTGTTTCCTGCTCTCTCCCATTCCCTCCAGATCTGCCCATTGAAGGGCCCAATTCTAGGGTTCCTCCAGGATCATGAGGTCCTTTATCTAATTATACTTTGCAATTTGTAAGTCTTCCCGGGAACTCCTGAAATCTGAAGTGATGAGCACACATGGAGAGTGTTCAGAGAAAAGCAGTTTGGAATCCAGCTTTGTTGATCCTGAGTAAAACCCTTGACTAAGGTTCATGAGAAGCTGTTCTATTTCTTGTTAGTTGATTTTAACGGTGATGCAGCTGGATACAGAAATGACATGTAGAGTTGCAGTGATGAAGGATATTCTCCGAGTATATTACCTTTACTGGTAAGAGAATTAACAGCTCAAACAAAAATCTGCAGAGTATTTTAGTTAGACTGAGGTGGTTTTTAGAATGCATTTCAAAGTAGAATTGAAAACCTTTCCGGTTTGAACTCTTGACATTCTGGTTAATGCATTTTTATTGAAATGTTAAGTATACTATGATACCCCTTGCCGTCACTTAGGTACCCCTTTATCTGTCTTTCGCTGGCCACATCTGCTACTCTCTTTGAGCATGATGTCCCTAATGCTTTCTATTCCAAAAGTCGTTCGATGTTTCAGGCTCTTTCACATGTACTGTTGTGTCTGATTTCTGTCTCACCATGAAAAGATGATCAAATAATTACACAGAATTTGTCCCTTCTCGGTCTTTGGGTGCCTAAGTGTAGTTTTATTAAAGATGAAATACAAGATCGGTCATTTCAAAGCAACTTCATGCTATGCTTTGCCGTTTTGCTAAATCCACCATGGGCAGGAGCTTTCTTAGTTGCTTATCACCAGGTATGTATGCTTCAAGGAGTTAGATGGATGCTCTCAAAAGTATCAAGGTCATAAAAGACAAAGAAGAACCAAGGAACTGTCCCAAATTCAAGGAGACTAAGGAGAATGATATCTTAATGCAACATGTGATCTTGGATTGGATCCTGGACCAGAAAAGGGACATTGATAATACTATTGCTGAAATTTGAGTATCTGTAGATTAGTTACTGGTAGTCCACCCATACTGGCCTTAATTACAATGGTTATGTAAGATGGTAACATTTGGAGAAGCCAAGTGAAGGAAATATAGAAATTCTTTTTTTTTTTAAAGATTCTATTTATTTATTTGACAGAGAGAAACACAGCCAGAGAGGGAACACAAGCAGAGGGACTGAGAGAGGGAGAAAGAAGCAGGCTTCCCGCTGAGCAGGAAGCCCCATGTGGGACTCGATCCCAGGTCTCCAGGATCATGACCTGAGCTGAAGGCAGTCGCTTAACTAACTGAGCCACCCAGGCGCCCCTAGAAATTCTTAAAAAAAAGATTTTATTTATTTAACAGAGTGAGAGCAAGCAGCAGAGGGAGAGGGAGAGGGAGAAGAAGACTCCCTGCTGAGCACGGAGCCTGCCGTGGGGCTCCATTCCAGGACTCTGGGATCATGACCCAAGCCAAAGGCAGCCTCTTAACCAACTGAGCCACCCAGGCACCCCGAGAATTCTTTTTTTTTTTAAATATTTTATTTATTTATTTGACACAGAGAGAGATCATAAGTAGGCAGAGGCAGGCAGAGAGACAGGAGGAAGCAGGCTCCCTGCTGAGCAGTGAGCCCGATGCAGGCCTTGATCCCAGGACCCTGAGATCATTACCTGAGTCGAAGGCAGGGGCTTTAACCCACTGAGCCACCAAGGTGCCCCTGAGAATCCTTTATACTCTATGTGTGCAAAATTTTTATGTCTGAAAGTTAAAAAAATTAAAAACAAAAAAGAAAAAAAGAAGAACCAGGAGCAACAGCCCAGGAAAAATAGAGACTAATATTAATGATAATAATGATGATGTTGGTGGTCATATAGGGCTGGTCAATTCATTAAAAATGATTTCCTCCAGTGAAGCATTAGTATGGGCTCTGTGTTAGTAACTACTGTGTTTCTGGAAGCTTTTAAAACTACATGTATAATTAAGAAAGAGGAACTAAAGCTAACATAGTGTCTAGTAATTCTCAAGAAAAAACTAGGAAGAAGGTCAGAAATGATACTTGGGCCTCAGTTATCTACTTACCAACACACCCAGAGTATAGGTAATAAAGTGAATGTAAAATGTTAATACAAGCAAGAAGATGTGATTTTATAGGTATCGTACAAACTTGGTAGAGTAGGGCTCTGTCTGGAAAAGGAAAGGGAAACCTGTTACAGAGTGAAAACATGTAGGACAGCAGAGTAGTAACAATTTATCAGGAAGGTATAACCAATAATTCATTGGCTGGAGGGGGACAAGCATTCAGTGAAAATGAAAGGGAGAAATGAAAGTGACTGTGGTCATGGAAGTATAGAAGGAATTGCCTGGTTAGATAACAGCTGTGAATAACACTTCATAAAACAGTCACATAGGTGAGAGATGGTGATCAGAGGTATAAACCGTCCAAATACCTGCTGTAAGTCTCATTGTTCTGATAGCAACACATTGGATACATCCAAAACTCTCTTGTTGGTAATTACAATTCTCAGAAGACTAAAGGATCAGTGAGGTCAGTTGCTAAACTGGGCTTAATCCTGACAATAAATAAGGAAGATCTGGTTAACAAAGTGAAAGTGACAAGAATCTTGGGGAAACTGACCATGCCATGTGGATCTGTTAAGTAGAAGAATACAGGGCATGGCCAGACAGGTTAACTAATGTGTGTGTGTGGTGGGGGTAGATGTCAAAAAGATCAGAGAAAAGAGAAATAGATGCTCTGGCCAAATACCAAAAGAGAAAGATAGCTCAAGAGGGCAAGAGATTCTAAAGATGAAATTCAAACCTGTACAATTTAGAAAAATTCCAATGAGAAATTACAGAGGGAGAGGTAAATGTGAGTGTCCTTACAGATTATTCTCTGAAGAGCTCAGATTTTAAAAGTACCTATATAGATGATGGGAGGGCTGGGCTTCCAAGGACAAAGAGCAAAGAGTATCACAAAGCTCTAGGAACTGAGTCAGAAGGGCTAAAGTCCAGAATAAACTCAGGCTTATAAAATGGGATGGACCACAGTAAAGGGCTCTAATGTTATATTTATTGCAGGACAGTTAAGGATGAGGTGTTAGCGTATATGATAAAGAACTGGGGGGTCTTCATTGACTTTGAGTTGGCAACAACAACAATTGCTAGTGAGTTTTGAGTTGGGCCAACAGGATGGTGATGAACAGATCAGGGCCTGTGCTGGATGCCATGTTTCAGAGGACATCAACAAACTAGAACATATTCAAAGGAGGCATGAGGAAAGTGAAGTGCTTGTAAATTGTGTTGTATGAGAAATGGCTGAATATTTGAGTGACGGATACTGGGAAAGAACATTGGGTCAGGGAGGGACTTCATAACTGTGTTGGTGGGGTGCCTGGCTGGCTCAGTGGGAGAAGCATGCAACTCTTGATCTCGGGGTTATGAGTGTGAGCCCCATGTTGGGTGTAGAGATTACTTAAATACATAAATAAACTTAAAAAAATTGTTCATAATTGAAGGATTATCAGAAGACAATTAGATATTCCATATGAAGAGTTAGAAACCGCTGGTCTCGTGAAGGTAGACTCAGCTGTACAAGAAATGACTTTCTAAAATGTGAGCTACTTAAAGGTAGAATGGGTTGCTTTATGGTGTGGGGCACTTCTCATCATTGGGGATTTTTTTTAAAGATTTTATTTATTTGACAGCGAGAAACACAGCGAGAGAGGGAACACAAGCAGGGGGAGTGAGAGAGGGAGAAGCAGGCTTCCTGTCGAGCAGGGAGCCTGATGTGGGACTCGATCCCGGGTGTCTGGGATCATGACCTGAGCCGAAGGTAGTCGCTTAACCAACTGAGCCACCCAGGCGTCCCTCATCATTGGAGATGTTAAGAGTTGAGGCAGAGTGTGGGGAATGGGGAATGAATCTTGGAACACTGGAAAAAAAATTTAAGTAACAATAAAAAAATTTTTTTAAAAATTAAAAAAAAAGAGTTGAGGCAGAATGACCACTTATTAGGGACACTGTAGAGGAGATTGTTGTATTGACTGGGAAGAGTTCTGCACCCTTCCAATTCTAAGAGTTTACGTATCTTATTCTTATGTAGCTATGCATTTATCTTGTGTATTCTTTGTATCTGTATAAGTTTGAATGGATTTGAGCATCTGAGTTTGGGAATCTGGGACAAAATAAGAAGAGAGAGGTAATTTAGCCCAGTGGTCGAGAGTCCAGAGACACACTGCCAGGGTTCAAATACTGGTTCTACCACTTGCTATCAGGCCTTGGATAAGTTGCTTACACGCTCCAAACAGAATTTCTTCTGGTGTAAAACGTAATGATAATCATACCTATGTGTCAAAGTGTTAACAGGATTTCGTTTCCCTTGGTGCCCGCAGTTCTTGCTCACACCACTTGGAAGAATGAAGTGGTAGACCAGATGAAGAGTAATGGGCAGCAAAGCAAAGTTTATTGAGTGATATGGTACAAAGCTCCCAAAGAGGGAGGGGACCCGAGAGGGTTGCCACTGGAGTTTCTTTTTTTAAAGAATATTTTATTTATTTGACAGAGAGAAACACAGCTAGAGAGGGAATACAAGCAGGGGGAGTGAGAGAGGGAGAAGCAGGCTTCCTGCTGAGCAGGGAGCCTGATGTGGGGCTCAATCCTGGGTCTCCGGGATCATGACCTGAGCGGAAGGCAGTTGCTTAACCAACTGAGCCACACAGGCGCCCCACCACTGGAGTTTCTAAGTCTAGGGATTTTTGGGGGGTTTGGAGACAGGCTGTTTTAATCTGATTACCTCTCATGCACTTGTCACCCAACCAAGGATTTGTCATCTACCTATCACGTGGGAAAGGGTGGTGGGCTCCTTCCAGCATGCTGTAAAGTCCTTCAGGGGTGTTTTTCTTTTGGGGCGGTATCCCCTAGTCCCTGCCTACGTTTAGAGACAATTAAATGAGATAATGTATGCATAAACAGTCTGGTACATACTGAGCTTCAGTACAGGTTAGACTTTATTAATACTAAATACACGCTGGGGCTCCTGGCTGACTCAGTCAGTAGGGCATGTGATTCTGGAGCTCTGGTTTGGGAGTTCAAGCCCCACAATGGGCATAGAGCTCACATTAAAAAACAATAAAAGCAAAAAAACAAACAAACCCAAAAATCAAAAAACCCCAACAACAATAAAAGGTTAAAAAATATGAAGAAAAATACTAACTTAGGTTGACCAACTCTGAGTTTTAATGGACACATCACTCCAACCTTGCTTAAGTAGGGCAGTGGTAAGCCAGTTCTCAGTCCCAGGCAAGGACCCTACCTGTACCCTGATAACCAGACCAGAGACCATTTAAGCAGGATTTGAGGGTCTAAGGGGTACCCAGAAAAAGCACTGTCGGTTCTGTTGGCCAATCATCCTGTTTCTAGTCTCTCATTACTACTTCAGCTTCTGGAACAATCCTGCTCACATCCAATTTTCTTCCTTTTCTCCCCCCCCCTTAAGATTATTTATTTATTTGAGAGAGAGAGCCGAGCAAGTGAGAATACAAGTTGTGGGGAGGGGCAGAGAGAGGGAGAAGCGGGCTCCCTGCGGGACTCGATCCCAGGACTCTGAGCCCAAGGCAGCCACTACCCACCTGAGCCACCCAGGTGCCCCCACATCCAGTTTTCATCACAGCCTTTGTATTGCTCAAGAAATGAGTGACTCCTCCCCTTTTGTTTGGTGGGCCAAACCCCAACTCCGTAGCTTACTTAGCATTTGAAGCGCTTGAATCCTTTTTCCCCTCTTATCCCTGAGACTTTCATTTCTAGCCTCTCCAGGCTTAAAAAGCATTTGATGGGTTCCAGCCCTGGGGCAGCTGTTTAAGACAAAAAAGCGAAACAATTGTATTGCGGTCTAATTGTATAAAGATAAAACTGTACTTACCTGAAGTATACAATTTGATCAGTTTTTTACCTATGTGTACATCTATGAAACCATCACATACATCTGAGATAGTGAATGTTTCCATCACACTAAAAATTTTCCCCCTTTCCCCGAACAACCACTGACCTGCTTTCTGTCACTGTAGTTCGCATTTTCCTAGAATTTTTTATAAAACAGAATCACAGAGGGGCACCTGGCTGGTTCAGTTGGAAGAGCCTGTGACTCTTGATCTCAGGATTGGGGGTTCGAGCCCCACATTGGGTGTAGAGAGTACTAAACAAAGTAAATTTAAAAAGGTAAATGGTTGGGATGCCTGGGTGGCTCAGTCAATTAAGTGTCCGACCCTTGATTTCAGCTCAGGTCATGATCTCAGGGAGATCATGCACTGGGTGTGGATCTGGCATTAGATTCTCTCTCTCCCCCTCTGCACCCCCTCCCTGCTCTTATACACACTCTCTAAAAAAATAAAAGAAATGGAATCATACAGTATGTATCCTTTTTGGGGGGGTTTGACTTCTCTCACATGATATATCTATATAAATTAATATATCAGTATCTACGTATAGATACTTTTGAGATTCACCTGTGCTTTTTTTGTGATTCAGTAGCCAGTTCCTTTCTGTTGCAAAGTAGTATTTGACTGCATGGATTCACCACATTTTGTTTATCCATTTGTCAGTGGCTAGACATTTGGGTCATTTCCACCTTTTGCCTATTGTGAAAGATCCTGCTATAAACATTCCTGTACAAGTTTTTGTATGGACCTGTTTTCATTTCTCTTGGGCTATATACCCAGAAGTGGAATTGTCAGCCTGTCTCCCCAAATGATTGTAGCATTTCACGTCCCCAACAGCGGAGCACAGGAGTTCCAGTTCCAAGACTTCACGTCATTAGGTCCTAGCCACCATCTCTTCCATGTCATTTCATGTTGCTTCCCTATCCCCCAGGAGTTTCTTCCCATCCACTCCATTGGTGGTGTCTTTCAGTTTCTTGGCTTTAAAAGCCATCTCTTTGCTGATAACACCCAGATTTCCATCTCCAGCCACCATTCTCCCCTGCACTCCATCCAGGCTTATCCAGGTTTGCCCAGAACGGTCCTGGTTTATGCATTTTATTCTGACATAAGTACAAATGGTGTTCTGGTGTATTACTTTCCTCTTGCTGCTGTAACAAATTACCACAAACTCAGTGGCTTGAGCACCACAAATTTGTTATCTTACAGTTTTGTAGGTCAGAAGTCTGACCTGGTAGTCACTGGGCTAAAATCAAGGGCTCTAGCATGACCGGGGCCCTTTCTGGAGGCCCTGGGGGAATGCCTGTTTCTTGGCTCATTCAGGTTGTTGGCCGAACTCAACTCCTTGTGGTTGGAAGACTGGAATCCTCTTCCCTTGCGGGCAGGCAGCTGCGGGTTATTCTCATCCTCTAGAAGCCACCCTATACCTTGGCTTGTGAGCACCTTCGTCTTCAAAGTCAGCAGCAATGAGTCAAGTCTTTCTCATGCCCAATTTCTTCTGCCTCTTGTTCCATCCTTGGGTCTCTCTGGCCCACTATTCACCACCTCCCTCTTCCACGGTTGAGGACTCATGTGATTAGATTGGGTCCACGTAGATAAACCATGATCATCTCTCCATCTCCATGTCCTTACCCTTAATCACATCTGCAAAGTCCCTTTTGCCATGTGAGGTAAATAACAGGTTGGAGGATAAGGGTGTGGACACTCTAGAGGGGAGGGTCACTGTTCTATCACAGCTGGTTTGGAGAGTTACACGGAGAGCCTCTGCTCCAGCCAGCCATCTGCTTGACTTCTCTACTTGGATGTTTCACGGGCATTTCGAATTTAAAATGTCCAAAAGAGAACTTTTATTCCTTACCCCCCAAAAGTCTACCCTACATGATCAAATGGCAACATTATCTACCTTGTCAATCAAACCAAAAGCCAAAAACCTAGGTGCCATCTTTGATTGCTTCCTTTTAGTCCCTCCATTCAGTTGCTCCTCAAATCCTGCTGAGTTCAGCTCCAAAATATGTCTCAAACCCATTCTCTCCTCTCTACCTTTAGTGCTACCATGTAAATCTAAGGCATCATTTCATTTTGAAAAAGATTTTATTTATCTGTTTGAGAGTGAGAATGAGTGGGGTGGGGAGGGGCTGGTGGGGAGGGGCTGACGGAGAGGGAGAAGCAGGCTTCCTGCTGAGCAGGAAGCTGGATACTGACCTGAACCCAAGGCAAACACTTAACTGACTGAGCCACCCAGGTGCCCGTAAGGCATCATTTCTTACTTGGACTTTGTAAGTCTTTTCTACCTGGTCTTTGCATTCATAGCCTTTCTTCCTTCTGATCTGTTATCCACACGGCAACCAGAGGGACATTTTTAAAGTGAAAATCAGATTATACTGCTTCTGTACATAGAAACTTTCAATGACTTCTGATGGCCTTTAGAATAAAACCTAACTTCTTTTTTAAAAAGATTTTATTTATTTGAGAGAGAGAGTGCGAGAGAGCATGAGAGAGCATGAGCAGTGGGGAGAGGGCACCAGGAGAGGGAGAAGCAGGCTCCGCACTGAGCAGAGAGCCCAATGTGGGACTCAATCCCAGGACCCCAGGATCATGACCTGAGCCAAAGGCAGATGCTTAACCCACTGAGTCACCCAGGCGCCCCCAAATCTAATGTTTCTTATTATGGTACCAACAGCCACATATGATCTGGCCCTCTGTCCAGCCTCATCTCACATACAACTCTCACCTGCACACCACACTACCAGTCTTTTCCTGTTACCAGCCTTTTGCAAGCCTTCTGTAACTTCGAATATTTCCCTCACTCCCACATAATCCTCTGATGAAGTACCCTGTTTGTTCCCCTCCTGACATTACAATCTATAATCACCTGACTTGCAGATTACTTTTTTTTTATCGATCGTCACCCTTCAAGAATGTAAATTCCATGAGAGCAAGAAACTTACTTGCTTTACTTACCACTGTGTGCAGAGATCCCAACAATTGTCAAATCAGCATATGAAAGCCAGTCTTCTTACTCTATCCTGCTTTTTGCTTGCTTCTATCTTTGCAACACCGCATATGCCCCACCTTCAACCTACAACCTATCCTTGACCTATTCAACCTCCAAACCGTTCTTGACCATCTAATATCCTCTCTTTTCCTTTAAAACTTAGCTCAAGACTCATCACTAGCTCCTTTCACCTACAATGATCCTGTTCTTTTTTCTTTTTTTTTTTTAAAGTAGGCTCCACATCCATTGCAGAGCACAACGTGGGGCTTGAACTCGACCCTGAGCTCAAGACCTGAGCTGAGATCAAGAGTTGGACCCTCAATCGACTGAGCCACCCAGGTGCCCCTATGATGATCCCTTTAATCATTGATTCAGTAGGCAATACAGGGAGCCCCTTGTTAGTCTTATAGACAGTTGCTACCACATTACCATGTCTTTGCTTGTATTTGCTTTGTAATCAGAGTCATTTCTTGTATATGGGGATGTTCTGTCTTTAAGACTGTGCCTCTCCTGGGTTAACATTGTATCACACTTCTTTATAATCCTCCTAAAGTACTGAACACAGCCCGGTGCACACTGTCAGCTGTGAATCTGAAAAGCAGAAGACTCCTGTCACACAAGAGGCAGAGAAAATGAAAATAAGCTGGAAGTTTATTTTAGGAACAAAACTAGAGGTTTTTTAAAGTGAATTTTATCTATCTATCTATAATCTATCTATCATCTATCTATTTATTTTAGTAATCTCTACACCCAGTGTGGGGCTTGAACTCATGATCCTAAGATCAAGAGTCGCGTACTGTTCCAACTGAGCCAGCCAGGAGCCCCCACAAAACCAGAGTTTTAAGAGTTGTCCTGAAATTAGAAAAATGAGGCATTCCTTTCCCCCACTTGACTTTATTGAAAAAGCCAAAACTACAGCTTGGAAAACATTCCTGTGCATGACAGCAGAAGAGTGTGGCTCTCCATCTCATAATATGGGCGGAAGGATACACAGAAGATATTAACGTGACGTAAGAAACCTGAGGCGAGGATCTTAGATCTAGTAAAAAAAAAAAAAATATATATATATATAATTTATATATATAATATATACATTTATATATATTTTGCAGATTTTATAACTTAAAAAATGTTCACCTCAAGGAAAATGAAGAGTTAATAAATAGGACTGTTCACTGGGTAAAGAATTTGCCACCCTCCCAACCATATGAGCTTGGGTTACAAATGAGATCTTCCTGTGTGCGTTAACTGCTATTCCTCTCCTAGAATTCACCTTTGTAACAAATGACCAAACAACACTTTTCTTTGGAAAATGATTTTAACAGGGAAGAATACTTTCCTCGTACTGAAAACCTTTTGTATGTGAGTGTGTGTATAAATTAACAATTGAATATGATTGTTTTTTAATGTGTAGCTAGGCACTGTTTGAAAGTAAGGTCATGCAAACTTGACATGGAGTTCTCAAGGTGGGACCATCCAAAATTTTATTTTTATTTTATTTTAATTTTTTAAAAAAGATTTTATTTATTTACTTGACACAGACAAACACAGCCAGAGAGGGAACACAAGCAGGGGGAGTGAGAGAGGGAGAAGCAGGCCTCCCGCCGAGCAGGAAGCCTGATGTGGGGCTCCATCCCGGGTCTCCAGGATCATGACCCGAGCCAAAGGCAGTCGCTTAACCAACTGAGCCACCCAGGCGCCCCTATTTTATTTTAATTTTTAAAAAATATTTTATTTATTTGACAGAGAGAAGCATAGCTAGAGAGGGAACACAAGCAGGGGGAGTGGGAGAGGGAGAGGGAGAAGCAGGCCCTCCACCAAGCAGGGAGCCTGATGTGGGGCTCGATCCCAGGACTCCAGGATCATGACCTGAGTGGCAGGCAGATATTTAAGGACTGAGCTACCCAGGCGCCCCCCAAATTTGATATTTTTAAAAAAGCAAGTAGAGATGATTAGCCCTAAGTGTTTTTGTTCAGTTCAACTTTTCTTTTTGATACGTGTATCAAATGTCCTATCTGATCCTTTTCTAGGCAACTGGGACATTTTGTGAGAATGACTTAAGTTGACTAAATTTATTTTCAGGGTAGGCTTGCAAAGTAAGTTAAAAAGGCAGAGAATTCAGGCCACTTCAACTGTACATGATTTCAGCTGGAAGAAGGTCTTTGGGGCATTAAGTGGTCGTGGTAAAAACTGCCTTCTTAAAAAAAGATTCCTAAAATCCTTAAACTTGAGATGCTTTAGATTTAAAGAAGAATGGTTCCACCATGAGAGAGTGATGGCTTTTAAATGTTAAAGGTTTTAATTCAGTTTCTTTTTTAAAAAAAATTTTTTTATTTATTTGAGAGAGAGAGAGAGCACACACACAGAAGGAGAGGGAGAAGCAGGCCCCCCACCGAGCAGGGAGCCCGATGCAGGGCTCCATTCCAGGACCCTGAGATCAGGACCTGAGCTGGAGGCAGACGCTTAACTGACAGAACCACCCAGCCACCCCTTTAATTTAGTTTCTGATAGGGCATAATTTACAGTATAGTGTGCACACTCAGAAGTCAGCAAACATTAGAAGTTTCAGAACAAGTGTGTTGGGAAGATTTGGGTCGAATGCGGCAACAGGAGGCCCATGGATTCAACGACATTTCACTCTGAGGTCATGGCGATGCCCTTTCTTCGATGTATAAGTTGCCCATTTGCGGAGTGTAAACTGCATGTTTTGTTAATGCTGGGATTGTGGAGTTGTCTGGTGGAATGCCACCATGAAACAGTCGTGCTGGGAAGCTTTCCCATGGCACAGGAGGTCACCAGAACATCAGTTTGGAGCTTGGAGCTGCTATGTGGCTGAATCTTCCTCTCGTCGCCCCATGTACACACTGTTGCGAGGCAACATTTTTTTATGATTGTGACACGCCTTTGTCCCATTCAGTTTTAAAGAGTTGGTTTTTTAGACTTTAGCTGTCCAGTTTGGAAGAACTTTTTAAATTCCCGCAATTCCTGAGGCTTCAAGCTCTGATCCACCCCGGGGGTCAATTTATAGCTCAGAGGAGACACAATGTAACCATTTTGGTAAAGACAAATTCTCTTGCAGAACTCAAAGACGCCAAACATAACTCCAAAGTATGGAACTATCTGTTTAAAATGAAATGAAAATCACGTTAAAATCTTAAAAAGAAAAGGTCAGGCATCCACAGTCAACGCGGACCGGGGTAAACTGAGGTAAAGGTATGGACAATACAACATCATTCTTTTTGGAATCGGGGAAGATGGCAGAATGAAAGCTGACACTTGTGCAAGGTTAGTCTAGAATTCTTAGCCTTTGTTTGGGCAGGGGGAGGGGTCACGAAATTCTTTGGAAATATGGTGAAAGCTACGGGTCCTCTCCGCAGAGAAACACCGATGCCCACATGCTACCTACATGCTTCCGCATACGATGCTAGGCTGGGAGATTAGGTTCCCTTTAGGCGTCCATGAACCCCCATGTCGTGAGCCTCTACACTAAATACTCCACTCCTCTGGGATGGGGTGTCACATGCCCCAACACTGCACAGGGTCCCCCTCTCTCAGGGGTGACCACCAGCCTGCGCTCATGGGTCTTGTGCGACTGTCAGTGCTGGGTGGGGGTATCCTCAGGCCACCTGTAGGGGAGCGGCAGGGGAAAGGGCTAGAAGTGGAAGAGGTCGGGAAGCAAGGGACTGACCGCCCTTCTCACCTTCAGCAAGTTGGCTGTCAGTCCATTCCAGAGCGCCAGGACCCCCTCGGCTCTGACCGTCTGCCGGAAGCAGTCCATCGCTCCTGAGAAATGCATGTCTGCCCCTCCACGGCAGGGAAGGTGCGGGCTCTGAGCCTGGCAGGAAATACAGAGGAGGGGACGTGGTGATTTTGTCACCAGGAAAGAAAAGCTCTAGTCGGGGAGGCCCGGGTCTCCAGCCGGGGCTCTGGTTGCTGTGCTCCGGGCCAAGATGCAGGCCAACGATGGCTGCCACAGGGCACTTGCTTTCACCTATTTGGGGCTTATTTTGCCTGGAGGGACGTAACCGCTCAGGACAGACTAAACTGCATATTTAACATCAGTTCCCCACCTATGCCCTCTGGACACGATAAACGTTCTCCCGGGCTCTCTCAACCTTCCCTAGTCTCCTTGTCTTAACCGATGGCTCCTCGGTGAAGCTGTCACGCGTGGGCTGCTCATTTCCCCATATCCCAGGCGTCCCAGGGTGATGAGTAGAATGACGGCGGCATTCTCCTAGCTCCCTCTTGCTGTCCCCGGACCCCGATGATTCCTTCCCTCTCATGCCAGAAGTTCTCAGCTGGGGCTCCTGTCCCTCAACCACACTCCTTGTTGCCACTCACAACTTTGGCCAGTTCACAGACTTCATCACGACTCATGGAACTATCGATCGCCAACCTGCTCCATCGCTGAAAGTGACATTTTTGTCCTTTAGTAGAAAACAGTTTTGGGATCAGATGAAAGCACTTTTCAGTAGACCATCTCTACACAAAACTGACATCTCTTGCCCACGGGGAGGGGGAGAGCCCCTCAGAGCTGCTTTCAGGAATGGTGTCAGGATCACACGAAGCTTCGCGCATACTTTGGTTTGCTTCTGAAATGTCTAATTGAGACTAGCAGAGCATTCTAGTGAAGTGGAATCAAGATTTTCCATGTGGAGGGAGGCGCCTGGGTGGCTCAGTTGGTTAAGTGCCTTTGGCTCAGGTCATGGTCCCGGACTGCTGGGATAGAGCCCCACATCGGGCTCCCTGCTGAGTGAGAAGCCTGCTTCCCCCTCTCCCTCCGCCCCTGCCCCTGCTTGTGTGCGCTTCCTCTCAAATAAATAAAATAAAATCTTAAAAAAAATAAAGTATGCTAGGGCGCCTGGGTGGCTCAGTGGGTTAAAGCCTCTGCCTTTGGCTCAGGTCATGATCTCAGGGTCCTGGATCGAGGCCCACATCCGGCTCTCTGCTCAGCAGGTAGCCTGCTTCCTCCTTTCTATCTGCCTGCCTCTCTGCCTACTTGTGATATCTCTCTCTGCCAAATAAATAAATGAAATCTTAAAAAAAAAGTAAAAAAAAAGTATGCTAAATAGCAACATAATCCCTTGCCTAAAGTTGCTAGCCCACCATGCCCACCTCTGAAATCTTAAACTTCTGAGCCCCTGGGACCACAGTGTCCTTATCCACCGGCCCCCTCCCTCACTGGTTCCTATTAATCATCACGGTTAGATCATTAAGTCCCTAGGCACTTGCCCCCTCCTGTCTCCCCCAGGCCACCCTGCTGCCTTCAAAGTAGCTTCCTTTTCCAATCCTTGCCCAGCTTTTTGTGCTCCTACTCTCAAAATCCTTGCCCCTTGTCCTTCAGCCACTCTCGCCTACACACCCCTTCCCTGCCCCAAGCCACTGAAGACGAATCCACAAAGGGGCAGATCAGTGCCACTAAAGCTTCAACGTTGCCAGCTTCTGCTGAGCCTTTGTACTGTGAACCAAGCCTTCAAAGCATCCTTGCCTGTTCCTCAAGGCGGCTGGGCCAAACCTGCCCACAGCCCTTGACGCCCAGCACCCTGCACCTGTCTCCTGGCTCATAGAGAAAGCAGACTGTACAGGGCCTCAACTTTTGCTTCTTCACATAAATATCTCTTCTTCCCACCAGTGCCCTGGATCTCACACCCTTGAACTCCTCTTGGGCACCCTTCCCAAGAGACCGGATTTTCTTCCTTAGCAAATGAATAAACTCAAGTCTCTCTTGTCTTCAAAACAACTTCCACTGATCTTGACTTTGCCCTTCAGATCCAGTCCAACCTCTCACTCCTACATTAATATAACAGTAATATTACCTGGTTTGGGGGCAGAGGGCTAGGAGTTTTAACAGATGTATTCATTTGTGTGACAACCATCACAATCAGGACACAGAACTGCTCCTTCTGTCCCCCACCATTCTCATGCACTGCCCCTTAGCAGTCAGGGCCTCCCTCATTCCCAGCATTGGTCTTCTCTCTGTCCCTATAGTTTTGCCTTTTAAGAATGTCATCCAGATGGAAGTAAACAGCATGTAACCTTTTGAGACAGGCTTCTGAAAGTATTTTTTAAAAGTTTTATTTATTTAAGTAATCTCTGCACCCCATGAGGGGCTTGAACTCATGACCCTGAGATCAAGACTTGCATGCTCTTCTAACTGAGCCAGCCGGGTGTCCCTTGAAGCTGCCTTCTTTCTTTCTTCTTTTTTAAAAGATTTTATTTATTAGAGAGAGAGAGAGAGAGAGAGAGAGAGAGAGAGAGAGAGAGAGAAAGCATGAGAGGGGGAAGGTCAGAGGGAGAAGCAGACTTCCCGCCGAGCAGGGAGCCTGATGGGGGACTCCATTCCAGGACTCCAGGATCATGACCTGAGCTGAAGGCAATCGCTCAACCAACTGAGCCACCCAGGTGCCCCAAGACTGGTTTCTTTCACTCGATATGATGCTTCCAAGATTCATCCATATTGTTGTATTCGTCAATAGTTTCTTCCTGTTTATTGCTCAGTAGTATTCCATTGTGTGGCATACCACCGTGTGTTTATCCATTCATCTGTTAATGGACATCCGTTTCCCTTTTCATTTGCACTTACTGAAACGGTGGTAGACTCTGGCTGACTCCACTTCCTCCCTCCTCACTCGCTATAGTCTGGATCTCTGTCCATTACTTTGCTTGCTGACTCTGGCCAGGCCTACCTTGGCCCTCTGCCTTTCTTTTTAAAAGGTTTTTAAAATTTCTTTTATTTTCAGAGCACTCACTGCCTTTTATGATTTGGTATAATTTACTTATTTCTTTTATTTGTCTACTCTGCCCAACTAGAATTATAGCTCCGTGGAATTTTGCCTGTTTTGTTCACTACTGTATCTTCAGTATCCTCAACAGGTAGCGAATGTTCAAGAAATACTTGAAGAAATGAAATATATTCACTCAGGGCCTCCTACCTGCCAAATTCAGTAGATGGGCTTTTTTGTGGGGGGAATATTTTCTTTTCTTCTTTTTTTTTAAGATTTTATTTATTTATTTGACAGAGAGAGAGATCACAAGTAGGCAGAGAGGCAGGCAGAGAGAAGAGGAAGCAGGCTCCCTGCTGAGCAGAGAGCCTGATGCGGGCCTCGATCCCAGGACGCTGGGATCATGACCTGAGCCGAAGGCAGAGGCTTTAACTCACTGAGCCACCCAGATGCCCATGGAGGGGAATATTTTCTTATTGGATTTTTGGGGGCAGTGTTGGCACTGATAACCAGTAACTTTTTGTCCTCCTCAATTTATACAATTTCTTGAGGAAATTCTACCATAGCCATGGCTTTAAACACCATCTACAGGTAGATGACTTTCTTTTTGGCCCTGACCTCCCAGCCTGGGCTCCAAAATCAAGCATCCAGCTGCCTACCAGACCTCTCCACCTGGACAGCACACAGGTTCTCAAAATTGGACCTGCCTAGAATCCAGTGTTGCCTTTCACCTTCACCACATCAAATCTATCCTTCTGTATTTCTAGCTAGCTATATAGCTCGCCCCACACCCAGCCTGGAGGCCAATGTGGGACTTGAACTCATGTCTGTGAGATCAAGCCCTGAGCCAAGATTGAGTTAGACACTTAACCGACAGCCACCTAGGTGCCCCTATTTATTTATTTTAGAGAGAGAGCATGAGGAGAGGGCAGAGGCGGAGGGAGAAGGAGAGAAAGAATCTCACAACACTGAGAGCATGACTTGAGCCAAAATCTCATGACCCTATGATCATGACCTGAGCTGAAGGCAGATGCTTAACTGACTGAGCCACTCAGGCGTCCCCGTCTTCTGTATTTATCTCAGTAAATGGTACCACCATTCAACCGGTTGCCCCAAGCCAGGAACCTGGGATTCCTTCATTCACTCACTCTTACTGCCCTAACCAATAAGTCATCAGGTATAATCAGTTTGATCTTCTAAATACCGTACTTCTCGGATCCATCCCCTTTTCTACGTTCTTTTAGTCCAGGCTACCACCATTTCATGCATGGGCCACTGCATCAGTCTCTTACTGGCCTCCTCAACCCACCCCTGCCCTTTCCAGTGCATTCAGGATGCGTCTCTAACATTTCCGTGCAGACCACTGACTCCTTCACCAACTTTCTACCACCTATGGGATGAAATCCAAGCTTCTTAGAATGATACACAAGGCCCTTAAATGATAATTTTCCTAGCATTAAAGGCACTGTCCACCCCCTGCACTCCTTAGCAATATTTCTGTACTTCTATTGCTTCCGTTATCCCCTCTGAAGACTTTTCATTCACGCAAATGTTTACTGAGTACCTACAATGTGCCAGGCCCTTAAGACACAGCAGTGAGCCAGACGAAAAAATCCCTGTTCCCACAGAGCTGAAATTCTAGTTGTGGGGAAGGAACAGGCAAAATAAATAAGTAATGATACCAAACACTAAAAGGCAGTGACTGCTCTGAAGAAAATCAAGGCAGGGGTGTCTGGGTGGCTCAGTCTATAAGCGGCTGCCTTTGGCTCAGGTCATGATCCCGGAGTCCTGGGTTTGAGCCCCGCATCGGGCTCTCTGCTCGGCGAGAAGCCTGCTTCTCCCTCTCTCACTCCCCCTGCTTGTGTTCCCTCTCTAGCTGTGTTTCTCTCTGTCAAATAAATAAATAAAATCTTTAAAAAAAAAAGGAAAAGGGGGGCGCCTGGGTGGCTCAGTTGGTTAAGCGACTGCCTTCGGCTCAGGTCATGATCCCAGAGACCCAGGATCGAGCCCCACATCAGGCTCCCTGCTCGGTGGGAAGCCTGCTTCTCCCTCTCTCACTCCCCCTGCTTGTGTTCCCTCTCTGGCTGTGTTTCTCTCTGTCAAATAAATAAAATATTTTAAAAAATAAGGAAAAGAAAGGCAGGGAAAAGATACAGGGAGTGCCTGGAGCATGCTGAAGTTTTTAGGAGGGTGGTCCCCAAAGACTCACCGAGATGGCCTTTGAGTAAAGATTTGAAGGAAGTGAATTGTACAGTTATCCGCAAGAGTCCTGGGGCAGAAGCAGGCCTGGGGTGTTAGAGAGACAATAAGGAGGCCAGTGTGGTGGGAATGGAATGAACAAAAGAGGGAGTGACAGGACAAGGCATCAGAAAAGTAACACGAGGGACCCGATAAGGCTGGTAGGTCACTGTCAGTATTTTGGCTTGAGTTACTGAGTAAGAATGGGTGATGCTGCTGGGTTCTCAACAGAAGAGTGATGGAGCCTAGTTTGTATTTTAATAGGATCGCTTTGGCTGCTCTGTGGAGAAGACTGAAGGCTGGGGGAAAGGGTAGAAGGATGGGGGAGACTGGTCAGGAGATTACAAGGGGGAATTTAGGCAAGAAAGGAAGGTAGCTTGAACTGGGATGCTAGTTGTGGGGGTCGATGACTCCAACAGTTCTGGCCCGAGCAACTGGGTAGACGGAAGTGCCGTTCACAAATGGGAAGAACCATGGGCAAGCAGGGGGTTTTTTGGAGGGGGGGTGGAGGAGACATCAGGAGTTCAACTGCGTGACATCCCTCTGACATCTCAGTGGAGATGCGGAGTTGGCTACACAAGTCTGCAGCTCAGGAGAGAGGGTCAGGGCTGGGATCTAATTTGGCAGTTTTCAAGACCTAGATGGTATTGAAAGCCAGGAGACTGGATGAGATCACTTAGGGCTCAAGGCTGGGGATACCCCAACATTTAGAAGTCAAGGCAAAGAGGAGGACTGACAAAGAAGCCAAGTACAGGCAGTGAGTGTGTCAGAGAAAGGTGATGACTGAGTCCCGACCATTGGATTTAGACACATGGAGGTCACAGTTTCTCTTAAGAAGTTTCTATTGAGTGGTGAGGGCAAAAGTCTGACTGGAATGATTCAAGAGAGATGGGAAAGGAAAGAAGAGACAGTGAATGTGGACAGCTCTTTGCAGGAGGCCCCTTTCACACTGTGCTGTAACCAGGTCTGGCTCGCATGTCTGTTTCTCCCAGGGGGCGGTGTGCTCTAGAAGGACTGGTCTTGTTCATTTCCGTATCTCTGGTGCCTTCCCCAGCAGCTGGCACGTGGCGGTGCATGGCGAATGGTTTGCTGAATAAATGCCTGAAATGCTCAGTACAGGAGTGATCTGGAATTTTAAAAGCATTTTGACAGAACGCTATGCATGACTATAAAAATGGTGGGTCAAAACCTATACAATATGATACAGAATCTTTTTAGAAAACATGGATGAAACTTCATATGATATCTTCTCTCTTTGCAACAACAGTGTGTAGATAGTTCTATCTGACTGAGAAGTGATGGCATCTGAGTACAAAATAGCTAATACTTAGACGTGTGTTGACTGCTTCTTTGCTGGTTCCGGGTGAGGAGACTGAGGCATAGGGACCGGCTAAGTGATTTGATCAAGGTCATTTGGCTAGTAAATAACACATTTTATTCTCTTTCATCTGAGGTAGTTGTTTCCTGTTCTTTCCCCCGGGAGGCCGTGATCCCTGGTGGCTGGGACTGTCTTACTCAGCTTCTCTTCTCTCCAGCCTCCATAAAATTCTGTAGAACGTATGCACACATTGTAACTAGTGTGAAAACTCTGTGGTAATCACTGAAACAAACTACCCAAAAGGTTGGGCCTTGTGGACTATAGATTTTTGTTGTCTCTCACCATGAAGCCTGGCCCTTTCTTGCTCTCGTTCTGATTCCTGGATCTCATGACTCCAGGCCCCAACAACCCCAAATCCCCAAACCACATACTCAGATATGAGAGGGACCTTAATATATTCCAGTCCAATGGGGACAGCTGGCTGGCTCAACAGTGGAACACACCACTCCTGATCCCTTGGTTGTGAGTTCGAGTCCAGTGTTGGAGGTAGAGGTTACTTAAAAATAAAATCCTTAGAAAAAGATACTCCAATCCAGTGACTTCATTTACAGATGGAAGCCCAGGATCCTGAGAGGAAGAGTGACCCAAGAGCAATAAAAGCCATGTCCCCTGCCCTCTGTGACTCTGCCTCCCAGTGACTCCCCGACCTTGGCCTTTAGGTTCCAAGACATAAAATGACAATGTGTGCCACAATGCCTGCCCCCTGTTGATGCATGCATGGCCCCGGAAAAAGGACAGTCATCCTCTTTCTCATCAGACCCTAGCCTCTCCCGTGAACCCCTACCATGAGGGCAGTTGACAATACAGAAAAATGTCAGTAATTCCATTGTGTATGTATGTGTGTATGTGGGTTAGTTTACATTAGTGAAGCCTAATTATGAAATTCTGGGAGGATATTCCATTTTATTATATATAATGGAAACTGGATTAACGAAGGGTTGCGTAGTAGAGAGACTTTCCAGACCCTATGTTCACATCTAGCCGAGCAGTTCTTGGAAGCCTAGGTGGATCACAAGGTCATGGGCATGGGTTTTACCATCACACAGACCTGGGTTTGAACCCTCATCTCCTCCACTCACTAGCTCTGTGATCATAAGCAAGTTCTTCAGCTTCTCTGAACTTCCATTTCCTCATCTCAGAAACAGGGAGGATAATACCTGCTGCTGTTTATAACATGCAAATCCTTACTGAATCCTGGGTTATTATAATTTTAGGGCTGTGCAAATTAATAAAGTTCCACAGTTCTTCATTTTATATGAAAGATTGTTGTATCTTTCCTCATTAATCTAGCTCAAAGGATCACCATTCTTTTTCTTAAGATTTTATTTATTTTTATTTTTATAAGATTTATTTATTTGAGAGAGATAGAGAGTACAAGGGAGGAGGGGCAGAGGGAGGAGCAGGGAGCCTCATCCCAGGACCCTGAGATGAAGAGCTGAGCCGAAGGCAGATGCTTAACTAACTGAGCTATGCAGGTGTCCCTAAAGATTTTATTTTTAAGTAATCTATACACACAATGTGGGCTCAAACTCACAACCTCGAGATCAAGACTGCACGGCTCTACCGACTGAGCTGGCCAGGAACCCCACTGAAGGATCAACATTCTTTTCTTTTTTTTTAAAGATTTTATTTATTTGACAAAGAGAAACACAGCCAGAGAGGGAACACAAGCAGGGGGAGTGAGAGAGGGAGAAGCAGGCTTCCTGCTGAGCAGGGAGCCCGATGTGGGGCTCGATCCCGGCTCTCCGGGATCATGACCTGAGCCGAAGGCAGTCACTCAAACAACTGAGCCACCCAGGCGCCCCAAGGATCAACATTCTATGCTTTAACCAAATACAGCCCTATATCAAGGTGAAGAGTGAACCTCTGGGCTAGTCCTTCCCTTTAGGGTACAGTAACAGTCGAGTACAGACCAGAGTATGAGAAATAAGACATGAAATGGACAAGCTGAGTCTCCCAACCTGGAGTTCCAGGAGCCAAAATGGCCAGGGGTCTTTGGTGAATGTCTTACTTT